>JAQIXB010000415.1:0-18147 GCA_034697405.1 Mesoplophora pulchra | reverse complement strand
CATGGATTTTACGGATTATGCCGATTCCTGTCATTTCATGTATTTTCGTTTGTATAATGCCCAAAAATTTTCAAAGGATCGTGTCTGAGGCAAATTAGGGGCGTTTCCATTTTTATTTATAAAATCGTTTTTTTCGATTTTAGAAAATTAATCCCATTTTTATGGTAATGGCATGAGGCCATGTCCATTAACATTATTATATCCTTTTGAATAGAATAATCATTAATAAAAGGCAAAATGTGCGATTTTAAGCATTTTAAGTATGTTTTATGGTCCTTAGTTTAAGAGGTCACAAAAGGCTTAAAAATGAGACCATGTTCATACAGGCATTGTCAAATTTAATATTTTTTGAAAATTTTCGATTTTTTCTTTTTTTTATATTCAATGGGTATTGTGTTCATCTTTTTATAATGATAAAATTATATACCCGGTAATTGCTCAGGATCTATGGGGACATTTATGTCATCATCCATGACTATGATTTTGTTGCCTGATTTTTCGAAAATTTTTTAAAATTATTTTTCGATCATATTTTTTTGACTATTGTTGTATTTTGGTACTGATATTTTTTTATATCACTTAATATTCAATTTATTGACTTTAATATGATAATAATTTCTTCAGTGTCCTTTGGAATGTCCGATATATCTTTTCATAAACATATGTATTATATACATTAATAACCATATTCATTTATATATTAAAAAAATTTTAGTGTCATCTATAAAAGTTTCCAAAAATGAGAAATTTTTACATTATAAGATACATTGGGAATTGTAAAAGTATTGCCAAAATCGAGAATTAATTAACATTATTTTGTATGTAAATAGTTTGGGATTTTCAAATATGTTGCCATAATTAAGAAATTGCAATAATCAAGTAATGCCAAGTGTATTTTAAACAATTTTATTATAATTTTAAATAAAATTTAATAATACCGTTTTACCTCACTTTTTAAACATGGTTTTATAGCGCGAGGTTAGAATCCTCGCGGGGTATGAGACCCCTTAAATGACTTTTAAAACTTAAAAAATTGATCACCCCTCATGCTATAAGACCGAATCTAAATAATGAGGTAAAACGGTAATTATTTTTTAAATCAATAAATAATATACCTAAAGAGTGATCAGTTAAAAACACAATAAAATTTTGTGATTGCGAAATCACAATAAAAATCCAAAATGCGAATTATAATATATTATATATAAAAAAATATTTATTTATAATTTTATTTAATTAAAATTTTTAAAAAATAATTATTTATTTATATTTAGTAAATGTTTGTTGAGCATTAAAATATGCATAGAAACGCAAAGGTGCAACACACACTTTCAGTGAAATTTCAGTGTAATAATCTGAAACTTTCTCACGCACATCCTTAGTTATAATGTTATAGTAAATACAGTACAATGTTATAGTAAATAAGAAAAGGAAATAATACTTTAGTATGGAAAAAGACTTACAATTCTCTTAGGCTTTTAAGTCCATCAAATGCCAACTCATGTAAGTGAACCAATTGACGATTGCCTTTCAGACTCCTAAGGAATAATGATAAAACTCATCGCATCTCAAATTACAGTTTTTAAGATTAGTGTATATATATATATATATATATATATATATATAACACTAGTATATAATACTAGTATATATATACAGTCGAACCTCTCTAAGACAGAATCGATTGATAAAGGGTACCATCATCTTAGAGAGGTTTTCGTCTTAAAGAGGTTTCCATATATTTATACTTAATTTTTCAAAATAAATATTTTAAAATTAAATTATAATAATACATATACAATACATATGTACATATGTATACATTACAAAAATTAGCTTATAAATTATATAATTTAACTATTTATTTATAATAATTGAGGCATTTTTAAATTAAAAAATAATTTTTTTCTAAAATTTTACATTGTTGCAAACTGTACATACACTATACATACTGTATTTAGCATTAATTGTCATTACAGCAATGAACCATTCCATTATGAAATAATTGTAATTGAATTGTATAATGCCTTTAATAATAATAAAGCATTAGAAAACAATGTTTGCAATAATATTTTCGCATGATAATATTACAAAAAACGCAGTATTTAATTATTACGTTTTTTTCGTTATATATACACCCATTTTATTAGCATTGTATATATTATGCGCAAATATTATTGCAAATGTTGTTTTCTAATGCTTTATTATTATTAAAGGCATTATACAATTTAATTACAATTATTTCATAACGGAATGATTGAATGCTATAATTAGTGATGGCAGCTCAGGAATCTTCCCCGTTTTAGGAGCATTTGGATTTCCTTATTTTCCCCTAAACTTGGCAATCTTCCTGAAAATTTCCTTCCCTCCCAATAAATCTCTTACGTAATTCTATTTTTAATTAAACAAAAGTGGGGGTAGGAGTGGGGGACGGGTTAATATATATAAATTGACTCCTTCCCTTCGCGGGAGGGAAAGAAGGGAAGGTAAACTTGGGAGGGAATTTAGGAGCATTCAATGAAGATTCTGGGAATTTGCCATCACTAGCTGTAATGTATTTAAATGTATATCATGATTTTCTATTAATACAAATGCTTATAACTATCATGGGACAATTCATGATACACATTTAAATACATTAATGGCAATTAATACGAAATGCATTTTATATTTAAATATAAAAAATTTTAGGAATGATTCAGTTTTAAAGAAGTTTTACTGTATATATATATATATATATGCGTTTTATATTAAAAACATTTGTCGTGCGATTATACCCACAGATCTCACACATATATGCATATTATAACATGTTTAAAGTTTTATCTTTAATCAAATTGTGTACCATGGTAATAATCATCATCAGTGAATTATAAAGTGATGTTAGAAATTAATAATTAACAAAATTATTATTTATATAATTAAAGGTCATAATCCTTTATTTTTAAGTAATATGAAAAATTTTTTAAAAAATTTTAAAAATTTAAACCATTTTTAAATGTTAAAGAACGCATAATGAAAAATATATAAAATTTTAAATTTTTATATCAAAAAAATTTTTTTATCACACTGTATATTAAATCCTATCATGTGATACACCATTGGATTCAGTTTTGAAATATCTTTAAAATGATATATCATATGGCCATACATGGTGATAAACGAAAAATATTTTTTTTATATAAAAATATAAAAAATTATGCATTTTTCGAGTTTTTTAAAATTTTAAATTATTAAAAAATTATAATTTTATATTTTTTTAATTAAGTAAATGCCCATTCCTATTCCTTGAAATTTTAGCAAAAGAATTAACCCCAAAATTCCTTATAATTTTAGAATAATCGCAATTTCATATTTGGTGCAGGCCGTGGTACACCGGGTACTGTATATAAATCCTTTTTATGCGCATTTTTATATAAAAAGAGTATTGTTTTAAGAGTTCATTTTTAGGCTTAATAATGCACGTGCTTCAATATAAAATTGCAAATATTAATATTTAATTTAATAATATATGTTTATAATTTTATATATCCTTTGCGTGTATAAGTGAATCACTAGTTAATCTGTTAATTTATAAATTTATATGATTTAAAGCATAAAATATGTATGTGCGCATATTATTTCAGCATATGTGCAATGGCGAGTCATTGAGATTCTAAATACTAAAGTAAAGGACACATAACATATAAAGCTTTTGATATGTTTCTTTTATATATATACAGTCAAACCTCCTTAAGAAGGAAACCTCTCTAAGATTGAAACGTACCCTGGTCCTAATCGATTCCGTCTTAGGGAGGTTCGACTGTATATATGTGTCATATTTTTTTAATGTTATAATAATACATCAAAATTAAGCCTTTTATGTGTATATCTTTATTTACGATGAATAAATAGACAAATAATCACCACTGCTGAAATACACACACCCAAAAACATAAAAATGAATAAAATGGCAAATTATACTTTTCACATTTTAAAAATATTAAAATCGCAATATTTTTAAATTATTAAAGAAATTTTAACGCGTAACTTATAATTTCACCTTTAGTTATTTATATGATATCTAAATTTTTAGGAAATGCTCTTAAAATTTTATATGTTATTATAAATGTTCAATTTTTTTACATTATAAGATTAATAAATTAGTCATAAAAATGAAAATTTTTATAAAAAGTATTACAAAATTGGGACAGAATCGGGGATAAAATGCTGATAACTAAAGTTTTATAATATCAAATTTTACAGAATTTAACTAAACATAGCCTCAACAAAATTCTAAATTCTCTCAAACATAAGTTATGCCACGTATTTTAGGTTAGGTTTATTTTACCTACAATCAATTTATCTACAGTTACGCCTGCCCTACGTTTGCCCTAAAAGTCATCTCATTTACCTGTAGGTAAAGTGTGCTGTATGTAATGTTTTTGTAGGCATAATAATTTCATTTTATAATCATCTATAAAGATATTATTATATGGATGACATTAATAATATATACTAATAAAAATTGGAAAGTTTTTATGCATCTAAAAACAAATGCCATACCTTTAGGATAAATATTTTTTGAGATATTTAAGCTTAAAACAGAATAAGACTTTTTCATGATTCTGTATATAAAATATCTTTAAAGATAAAAAAGAGGCATTTCCCTTAAATGGAATAAAAATATCATTAATCATATTAAATTAATTGAAGAGTTTTATAAAAAAAATCTTAATATAATATGTTTAAATAATAGTTTTTTAATTATAATTTATATTTTAACACTATAAATGACATGGGAACTAAAAAAGGACAATTGACAGCCATTTTAGTAATGTACATAAATTACGTTACACATGTTTTATATTATTTAATCATTTTTTGACCTAACCATAGTTTCCCCGTAGACCTAACCTAACCTAACTAATACAAAGAAATAATATAAAAATAAATAAATAAATATAAAAATAAATATAAATAAATAAAATGTAATTTTTAGACGCAATTTATAAAATACCGTGTAACATTTTAGTATAGGCTATTTTGAGACATGCGCATTAATGATTTTTGGCGTTCTTTAGTTCCCATGCCCTATAAATAATGGTAAAAGAAAGTTAACTCACAATTTTGCAATTTCAGAACCATGAAAAGCCCAATTTTCGACATTTTCAATCATATTATAATCCAAATTCCTAATAATGAAAGTATTTAATATAATATAATGGCATTATCGTTTATTATGTTAAACTCATAAAAGAAATAATCATCATTAATTTTATAATAATTTATAACTTAAGAATTGTGATTAAATATAGCACTAAACTCAACGATAAATTATAAATTAAAACTCACATTATATCAGCCTTTACCATTATCGAATGGGATGTCAAATTACGTATTCGATTACTGTCAAAATCCCTAAAATTAATATAAATTATTTTAATATTAAAATCAATCGTTAACTAAATTATTACATATAATATATTATAATTTTAAATATAAATGTCGTAATTACTAATAAAAAATATTTTAATGTATATGTACATTAAATTTATAAAATTAAAGTTAAGTAATTTATATTATATAAATATTATTAATAAATTAATAATATAATTTAAATTATAAAATAAATAAAATATTATACATCATTGTAATTATGTCGGTATTAAAGTTCCTAAATGGGGGCATATTTTCGAGTGCGGTGTGGACGATTCTCCTATAAAATTATTACATTTAAATATTTATTTAAAATATAATTAAATCTTAATTTTTTAGCTATTATTTAATATGTAAAAATTAAACATTAATAATTAATTACATTATTTTAAATATATTAATAACTTATTACTCACAAAATTTTAAATTTGTGAAATGATCCAAAAAATACTTCTTCAGGTAAATGCTTTAATAATGGTGCCACTTTTATATAACTAAAATATTAAAGATTTACTTAGACATTCATAAACAAAAATATGTTTTAAATTTATAAAAATATACGGTGTGATATTAAACACTATACTTTAATATCGTCGTAATGTTGAAACTTAAGAATACTGTGAAATTATGGAATTTTCAAATTATATGTGAATAAAAAGACAAACATTTGCAGAAACACATAACACATGCATAGAATCGCACATTCGCATGCACAGTGTCAATGTCTCGCGTGAATGGACTGTATAATTAAATACCCTATGTGATGCTATAATGTCGCATGAATGCGCAAATGTGCGCAAAATAATTCGCAAAATAATGCGCATATGTTATGCTCAACATATGCGACCGTCGCAACTGATGAGCCCATATATTACCATCACGTACTGTATATATTCAGTATGTTTTATATGCAATTAAATAAATATATGTATTGTTGTTAAAGAAAAATTAAACAATACTTTATGTTTATATAAAATTATACTATAAATATATTGTTATATTGTTTAATTTTATTAAAAAAGTTAATATTTAAATTCATTGTTATAATTTTTATTTACTATGACGTCATAATCACGTGTCGCAATATACTTTTATTTTTAGCTTTTTTATTCATTTAATTTATTGGTGGTATTGTTTTTTAATAAATTAAAAATCAATATTTTATATATTGTATTAAATTATACTTCAAATATATTGAGGTATAATTTTAGTATTGTTTAAAAAAATTAAATTAAATATTTTAATTTAGAATTTAATATTTTTAATTTTACTATTACATTATTGATCACCCACACACATACATATTGTTGAGTAAAATATTTTAATAATATAATAATAGTTAAAGTATTAATGCAATAATAATGCAAAGATACAAAGAAAATAGGAGTAAATGAATAATGAATGTATATATTCACATACACTGTTCGAAGGCTATTGAGAGATGAGAATATTCCCGAATCGATGCGTTTCAGTCTTTTCATAGATTCCATATATCTGAATGTGAATATATTTATTATAAATTACATCTCTTTTTAAACCTCAGAAAATTCAAAGAAAATTCACATTTTAAAATTTTAGAAAAAAAACTGAGGAATAAATGAGAAAATCTTATACTTTTTGGAATATGTCTTTTTTCAAAATATAAATAAAAATAAAAAGTTTAATTTATATATGATAATTTATATTTTTTTATATTTTATTAATTTACGATTTAATTATTATGATTAGTGAATGGAATGTGCTAAAAAATCTCGAGAATGCTGAGCCTATGCTTAAAATTCTTTTAATTTTCTAATGCACCCTTTTATTTTAATTCTAAATGTGCATATTTTAAATATGCTAAAAAAAATTGCAAATAAAATCATTCCATTGATTTATAATAAAAAGTTTTACTATTTATGTCACCCGCTGATTGCTCACGTAACACAAACCAATACTAACAAAAGGGGTGTAAAGGTGCGTTTCAGTATCGAGCCTGAGTCTGAGCCTTCTGAGCCTAGGCTCAAAAACATACGAGCCTGAGCCTAAACCTGGAGGCTCAGCGCCTTCAAAAATTGAGTCTATTGAGCTTAGGCTCAAGCTCAGGCTCGAGTTTCTCTTTTCATTAATTATAATAATAAAATGAAAGTATATTTACAGATCCGTTAAATTTTCATATTCATTGAATGCATCCGCCGATAGAATTTCAATTCCGACAGATATAAGTGCTCTGAAATTATAAAATTAATTTTAATATTAATTATATGATTTATTATTAAATTTATTATATATTATGGGCTCGGAATTAGTCGGAAATAAAATGGCAATAATAGCAAATAAAATGATTAAAAATTGGAAAATAAACTTTATCTAAAAATGTTAATTTACATTAATACATTTTTTAATTAAATAAAAATTTATTATATTTAATAATTAATAATGATCGGATTGAATCTTTGTTAAAAGACGTTCAATTATCCGATCGTAGTTCTTTATTCATTAAAAAAGACCTTTTCACATCTACAGTCACAATGTACACGGCCCTAATCCCATATTAATATATCCCATATATATATTTCAATTCACACATTCACCTGTTTTTGCCCATAGATTGCATTTGATGCTGCGTTACACTGTTACTAAATACAATTGAACCTCTATAAGTCGAAAACAGGTGCCTTTTCAAAAGCACACTATAACCAGAAACTCCCAAATAAATGAATTTTAAAATTTTGGTTTTAAATATTTATTATTTCACTAAAATTTTTAAAATAATTTAAATATTAGTCCCAAAAAAATGCTTATTTATTTAGTATTTTATGAACTAATGTTATGAACTAATATTTAAATTAATCATTTATTATGAAAAAATGTGCTGTAAAATTTTAATGCATAATTATATTCAATAAATGTTTATTATTATAAAATTCAATTATTGAATGTTTAGAAAATTTAAATATATATATTATATAAAACACATTTTCTTAATATTGAGTTTTGAATTATTAAGAACTTAGAGTCCGCACGTGCTTTTATTTACCATAAAAGTAGACATTTATCAATACAAATTAGTCACGAGAAAGGGATTAACTTTACATAAACTAAATTCAGTAAAATAATTTTAAAAATGTTTTAAAACTTAAAAATATTAAACTTTTATTTCTCAAAAAATGGTAAATGCTAATGGAATGGTGTCTTTTTTTTAAGTGCATTTACACTCAATGATTACAAAAAGTGCAATTTATACGCATGTTTGCGGATGAATGTTTTAATATATTCATTTACTAATTATGGGTATGGGACAAAAGCCCGAAAACCAAAATCCCGAAAAGCCACAGGATTTTGGTTTTCGGGCTTTTGTCGGGATCCCTCTAAGTATATCGTTAATTTTTCTGTGTAATTATTTAGTGTGATATTAATTTATATAAAATAACATTATTTTTAAAAATGTTATTTTTGTATATTAATTTAATTTTTTTAAATTTTTATTTTAAAAAGAAATTCATATTATTTTTACTTTTAATGTTTTGTTTAATATTTAAGAACATATTTTATTTAAGTTTTTAACTTTAAAAATATAAATTATTTTTGAGTTAAAAATGAAAATAACAATTTTTCTGCGGAAAAATGAAATAAAATTTAAAAGATTTATGTATTAAACGAATCACAAAACGGATGATATCATTAATCGTAAACAATAATGATGAACAAAATTATCATTAAAAACTTATATTTTGTGAATGACTTAACACTCTCTTAAAATCATATAATAAAATAATATCACAGTTATTACGGTACGAATCGTTAAACATTTGGGTCATTATGATACTTTTGTAAATATGTAATATCAAAATATTGATGCCATATTATTGTTATAACAATTAACATGAAACTTTTTTATTATAATTACGAACATAATATTATTAAAATATTATGTGTAAAACACAATGATTAAAAATTGAGTTTTTATTATGAAAATTTTTAAAAATGATTTATGACAATGATTAAAAAATAAATAATTACAATAATATTTAATTATAATATTTAAAATCATATTTAAATCAAATTTTAATAAAAATAATTTTTTTTATTTATTTTTTATTTTCTTATTTAGGAATTTCCGTTATGTCTAAATTATTTACATTTTTTACAGAAATCAATTTACACATAATATATATATATATATATATATTTATCTTATAATTTGATATGTTTATTTTTTAATTTTTAATTTCATATTTAGACTAAAGTCTGCAAAGTTTGGAGCCGATCTGAAAGGTCATAGTTTAAATCATGCCCCTTTAAGGTTTGTAAAAATACTAAAAGTTCTGTTTCCTAAAAACGGAGTGTACATGTATTATGATCATGGCACAGTAATTTATATAAAATGATAAGCAAAGGATAAATGAAAAAATGGTATATATTAAAATGATAAATATGAATTGAAAAAAATCAATAATTTTAATATTCAAATGAAAAATTAAATAGTCACACACTTTTAGTAGTGTATAGTTATAATAATAAAGTTATTTTATCTTTAAATTGATTGAAAAAAGAGAGCGAAATATATTAGGCAATGTTAAGACATCCTCAATTGGGAAATCTCATTCATTAAGCGTTAAGCTATTAGTATAGAGCAAACTACTAACGGTAGTTATTCTCTAAAGAATTTCAAAAGTTCCATTAAAAATGCTATATTCGAATTGTGACGGAAATAATTTTTTTTCTATGATCATGAATGAATTATATTTAAAAAAAACTAATTTATTGTAGATTTTTATTACAACTTTCATTTCTATATAATAATTTCTTCATATATATACAGTAAAACCTCTATAAAAGGGAAAAGAAAATTTAATTAAGTCATTTCATGTATAATATTAAAAACGATAAAAAAAGTCAAATTATACAATTTTTTTATTTACAAAATTTTAATTTATTAATATAATTTTAAATTTTAAATAATGGTTAAAAAATCAAAAGAGAAATAAATAAAAAATGATCAAAAAATGCCACAAAAAGACATATTGAGGCGAAATGCAGAAAACGAATTTAAAAAAAGGCAAAACTATCATAGGTCAAATGGGCCTATTTTATAGGTTATATGTGTGGATACTTTATATTTTTATATATTTTTGTAATATCTTTTAAGTGTAAAAAGGCATTTGCCTGAGCATTGGACACGGCATTGACACCATCATTATATATTATTTACTATATTTTTATGAATAAAATTTATATATGCATAAATATTCAATAAATAATATATATATACCGTATTCTCGCGCAAACAGCGGCATGCCGGTATAGATGAGGGTGACCATTTTTTAAAAAATAGGGCTTTGGTCACTACCGGCACTGCCGGTATAAAGTGAGGCATTATATATTAATAATTTACCGCACTTACACCGGATGCGGGTATACCTCGCGGTTACCGGCATGTTGCAGTATTCACTTTATACCGGCATGCGGCTATTTGTGCGAGAATATCGTATATATTCGTTATATATATGGTTATGATATATAATACTGATAAAAGATAAAATTGCATGCATCCAATAATAATATATACTTAACAAAGATATCAATATTATTTGACTCTCAAATTAATATTTAATATTATTAAATACAAGAAATATAAGAAATTGCATTAAAGTAAAATATAATTTATGAGTGAATTTTTTCAATTCATTAATTATAAATAAAAATTATATCATATTAGACAATTCTAAGCACGTTTTTGGGGTACAATTAAATTTGATATTTATATAATCAAAAAAATTATATAATAATGTGATTCTTTTAAATATTGTCACATATTTTTCATTATTTTTTTTATTCCTTTTATTTTCAATAATAATTATAATTATAAATATAAATTATATTTAAAACAAATGAAAGTACTAAAGTAGTTTTTGGGTCATTATTTTGTGAAAAGTGCTAATCCTTCAAAAGGTCCGTCTAATGATTGCAGCCATTAAAGCACAAAATTTAACCCTTAATTTATTTATAGTCCAAAAGACCAAACATAAAACTGAACACTATAATATCACTAAAATCTTTAGGTTAAGATATAAACCCGATTATCAATTCATTTGATTATTATTATATTATATTAAAAAAAAGTTATACTCTTAGTATATTCAGTTATTATTATAATATTGTTTTTGAATAAAATGTATTTTTAAACTTAATAATAGTTAAGTTTACTATAATAATTTATGAGTATTGTGAATTCTACAAAAATAACCATTACGTAAATAAACTTTAATATTAAAATATTATGTTTTAAAATAAAAATATTAATGTCTATAAATATAACGTTTAAATATAAAAATCATCATATTTGTAATTTGCGAATTTTCATAATAAATTAGTTATAAAAAACGATCTGAATCGTGATTCTTAAAATAGTGATTCGCATATGTGTTCATTATTGAGGTCCCTTCGTTCATGTTTTAAGACTAAGAATCCCCATTACAACGATAGCACATCCCAAAGTACCCTTTATTTGGACACTTTAGGATGTAATACACAAGCGAATTGCATATAATATTATACAATATTCTAAACACGTTTTTGCGGTACAATTAAATTCACTGTTTATGTAATAAAAAAAATTAACTAAAATAAACTATAAATTACTAATGAAAATTGATTTATTTTATTTTAAACATAAATAAATAATAAATATTAACAAAAACAATATTTCATTATTTGCAATTTAAAGTATAATTTAAATTATTGATAATGATTTAAAATATAAAAATTTAAAAATTTAATAATTTTTATTTTTTTAAAAAACTAATAATTATAAATTATATTTTATCATTTTTAAATTTAAATAAAATTTATAAATAAATAAAAATATAAATATAAAAATAAAATATAAAAATAATTTTAATATAAACACATATGACAACAAAAGTAAAGTCACATTATTATTTATTTCATTGTGATTTGTTTTTTGTTTTGCCTTTAGTCATCAGCGATTTCTATTCTTTGAAATGACATAATTACGAAACAGAAAAATTAGATAATGATGCAGAGCATGTGAATGTATATCTCTATATACTATATCCATATAAACAATGCACACTATAGACATGATACAAATAAACCTAAAGGTCACATTGATCCGAATGCATCAATATTTTGGCATTAAATATGGTGGACTATTGTTTGGTTAATGATAATTATATCGAATTTAGAAATAACCATCATCAATGGCATATAAAATATATAAATATATATCAAATATTTGAACAAAAAAAAAGTTAATTTCTTTCGTAAACATTATACTATTATATATTATATACTATATATGAATGTAAAAGCAAAAATGGGTATACTCAAATCGAACACATCACATCGAATAAACTTTTATCTTTGATATGTTCAAATCTATTAAATCAATAAATAGAACTTTCATTATGATAAAAACTAAAAACACACTCAAAGATTAAATACATTAGAATGTGATTTCACTTTTTATTAAAAATATATATTCTTTTAATTTATACTCATCATATACAGTGTTATATAATGTTAAAATTAATAATAAAATTTAAAAAAAATAAAATTTAAAATAAAAAATAAAAATTAATAATTTAATAAAAAAAATAATTTTAAATGTGAACTTAAATAACCATGGCCGAACCTCCGACATTATTTTAATTAATGAATTTTGTTAAATTTTATATAAACAATTATTTAAATTAAATATTAATATAATTTAATATATACTCTTGTATTGTAAGTACGATAATTATGGCAAAAAAGGGTCCTCCCCTCGAAAGCTCCCTGATGTCATACATAGAGATGTGCTCCGAAGAACCGTTAATTTTTATATGACCTGAAATGACCGAATGCAATTATTATATTGCAGCACTTATTACTTTGTTAAGTTAGGTTAAGTTAACTTATTTATTGATTAGGTCAAAAATGACCAACTTAACCTAACTTAACTAATACAATTATGTCATTTTAAGGGGACTAATTTAAATATTACACTAAAACTTAATTTAATATAAAATATATAATTTATAATGTGTAAAAAGATTTAAATGATGTTTTAATGAAATTTAAAAAATTTAAATTAATGGGGAGTAAAGGAAACTTTAATATTTTTAAAAATTTATTTTCGATGCATTTTTGTGCAAAAATTTTGCCTATTGTTGTTCATCAATGATCAAAATTATATAATAAGTTATAAGTAATGAATTTTTCATAAATTTTGCTGAAAAATATTAGATTTTTGACCCTTTAATATTACTCTAAGTTTGTCATGTTTTAGCACCGATTCCCCTGACTTTTCTTCTCTTTGACTTTTCTTACCCCGAAAAATATTGTTCTTATTTATTATTATGTTTTTTAGATATACTTTCTGTACTTTTCAAATTAGAAATATAAAACATTAGCATATTGAAAAATTTAATGAATTTTTTCCATAATGTTATCCTTATTCTAAAGTACGCCATAATGAGCATCTAATCTATAAGACCCCCGCCTTTGGAAAATCTTTAAATTTATACTTTAAATTGTATTTAATCTCTAAAATAAAATCAATATCAATCACGTGACTTTTATTGCCATATTTAATAAGAAAATAATAAATTAAAAATATTATAAAATCATTATTTTTAGTTCATTTTATAAGTAAATTATCATAATTATAAAAGAATTTTTAATAATTTATTACTATGGAATTTTTATTTATCATATTTTTAATAAGAATACAGTCGAACCTAACTAATATGGAAGGGTTTCATATTCCCAAATGTTACTCTCAAAGTATTAACATTTAGAAGAACTTCTTTTGGACAAAATATACTTTTCCGTATTATTGTACATAAAACAGGTATTTTTTAAAACATTTTCATCCCAAAAAATTAATTTAAAAAAATACATGTAATTTTAAAATACATTATTAATTTACAGGTTTCGTTTTAAAGAGTTTTACTGTATATACTTTAATCTAATTAATAATACTTTTTGTTTATAAAATAACCCAAAAGTATAATATTAAATTAATGATTTAATTTTAAAATATTTATAATATAAAACGGAATTTAATAATTAATGACTTTTTTGATCATTAAAATATTTTAATGATCGATATATAAATATTTTGGAAAATTTCTTAAATTTGAAAATCGATTGAAATTAAATTAATACGATTTTATGAGATTTTCAATATTTATCTTTAAAAATTTAATAATTATATTAAATTATTTATTAATAATAAATTATAAAAATAAAATTATATGATATTAGATTGGAATTAATAATACATTTAATGAATGATACAATTTCATAATGAAATGATAGTGATGTCATTTATTATGTTCATTTATAAGATCATCATATAAACTATTAATATGATGAATGTTATGACCATAAATGACCAATGGAATAGTCTGAGTTAAATGATGGGTGAAAATTACAGCAGAAATAAATGTCCATTATTAATATGGGAAAAGAAAAGGAAAAATAAGTAAATCATTGATGTAAGTATATGTGAGTATAGAAAGATGCAAACATTATTCGCGTAAATAACTCCTTTAGTCAATATGAAGATGAAAGAAGAGAATGTATTCACTATTCATGTATATATATATTTTATTATATTAAAGTAAATATCATCATAATGAAAGGAAAAAGTTTTCTTTAAATTCAAACACTGAATTCTCATGATAATAATAAATCAGAATATTGCTCATGTGTATCAATGGTAAAAGTTTTGAAAATATAAATGAAAATTCACCGTACAAAAGAACAAAGGAATAATTCAAAAGTATATAATTTCAATAGTAAATGATAAATGTTTTTGATACTTTTGAGAATACTTAAAAAATAGAGTCATTTTAAATATGATCAGACATATGTACACACAAAAACCACATATTATACCATGATATTAAAATGTAAATTATACCATCATATAATGATTTATGTATCAAATTATATATATATACACTGTTTTTTCTAAATGTATTATAAGGCTCAACTTAATGCGCATATATCCATATGTTAAGTATTATAAACATAATCATAATCTTATATCGAATGACTACTTTTAAACAGGACTATGCCATGAACATAAACAAACTTTAAGGCGCTCCAATGCATTGTAAACATAGCACATGTATTGTATACAATGCATTGGAGCGCATTAAAGTTTGTCCATGCGGATGCCATAGTCATGGTTAAAAGAAGTCTCACGATATAAAGATTATCGTGCGAATTGATGATACATTTAGAAACTACATAGTGTATATATAAAATTATTAATAATTAATAATTTTTAATTTGAATCATTAAAATATTTATATTTAATTATATAAAAAAATGCGCGAAATTTAAAAATTTATTTTTTATCTTTAAATATGAATATTTTTAAGAAAAAATGTAAAGATAAATATACTTTATATGCAGTTTTTATCAAAACCTCCCTAAGACGGAAACCTCCATAAGATGGACACATACCCTGTTCCCAATAGTTTCCGTCTTAATGAGGTTTGACTGTATGATGAAAATATAAATAAAAAATTATTTAATTATTAATAAATAAATTATTAATAATTTTAAAAGTTTATACATGTATTTTGTGGTTATGTTTGTTATGCTTAACATATGAACATATGCCTATTATTCTGCGCATTGATAAGACCATAAGTAGTGATGGCACTCAGAGGGAATTCCGGGAAAGTTGGGAAGCTTCCCAATTGGGAATTTCTGGGAATTCCGGAAATCTATTTTTATTTTCCCTCAAAGTGTCATCACTAACCATAAGTCCATTCACACTGTATATATGATATAATTAATAAATTGACAAAAATTAGCGTTTATCATGATATTTGCTTTTTATACGTTGTAATTTGTAAAATCAATTTAAGTGTCTTAAGTATTTAACACCATTTAAATGTTTTTTACTCATTATAAAGTACATATAAAGTGTATATATAAAGTATATATTTTACAAAAGCGTCAAAGTTTAATGCCATTTATGTATTTTATGGTGAATGATTTAAATGTGAACGCATATCATGTTTGTAGTAAAATACACAAATGACGTTAAACTTGAACGTGACCATGACCAAAATATGTTGAAAGGGCCTTCATTTTTTCAATATTACATCCTACAAAATTAGCGAATTTCTTTAGGGTTAAGTTAAGTTAGGTTAAGTTAGGTTCTGTTAACGTGAATAAAGATACGCTTAAAAATGAAACATGTCCACGGCTTTCGGTATGGTCAATTGAGATTCATAATCATATTATTGTATGTTTATTAAGAGAGTCATGGCCCATGTATAAAGACGTGACACTACCAATTGTCCGAAGACCCGGAAAATATCGTGCATAATTATCAACATATAAATGTTTAATTCAATGATATTAAATAACGTTAAATATCATTAATTACAATTAATATAATTAAACAATTAATTAACTGTTAATTAACTGTTAATTAAATAAAATACAATGAATTTAAATATAATTTATTTATTAATAACACCGTTAAATCCGAATGTATTTTCTTTATTTTTAAGAAATTATTTTATCTTAAAATGCATTGCGTAATGTTTCGGATGAAAAAAAATAAAATGAATTCATTTATTCATTGAATTTTTTGTCATTCATCTTTAAAAAGTAAAAGGGTAAAATATAAAAATAAAACATTAATATCAATGATATGAGAAAATACATTGTTAATTATATGCATTATGATAATCGTGTAATACAATGAAAACATGTTTCATTATTCAAAAAATACATGTATAATATAAATTAATATATTATATTAATAATATACATATTAATAATAAGTATATTATACACACACATTAATAATGAGAATTCTAATTAATGTTAATATTTTTATGTAAATATTATAATCAAAATTCATATAAAAATTGATTAATTTAAATGAATAAAAAGTTTTCAATTAAACATGAACACACATGTTTAAGTGTTATTTCAGTGAAAAAACGAATAAAACGTCACTATGGTGATATCACTTTTGGAAAAATAAAATAAATGTCACGAAATGAATGGGAATGAATGGGAATGAATGACACAATGAGATAATAGAGTCATTTTTCGATATAAATGTATTTCAAACATGACACTTCTAACACCATACAAATCAATTATTTTAAATTAAAATACAAATTAAATACTATTTTCACGCATTTTAAAATGAAATATTTTAACTTTATTTTAATACAAATATATAGTGTTTAACAAAATACGTGGACACCGCTTAAAAAACACTTATTTCATTTTCAATTTAATTTTTCAGCATTTATTTTAATTATTAGGTCAATGCATAAATTCGGAAGGTCTTTATGCCTTTTATAAAAGTAAAAAAAATTATGTTCGGAATATATTTATTCATCAAAGTAATTTCCGTTGTGTTCAACAACTATTCCTTAACGTTCTGGTAAGAGGTGAATGTTGCGGTAAAAGAGGCTCTTCAGCTGGGCCTTGAAAAAGACGCCCACCCATTTTGAGACCTTCCGAAGTTTTCTAAAGCCATGTCCGGAAAGTCCGTAATATATTTACCGAAAAAGGTTATAATCGGACGGTACAATGTTTGAAGAGTGCGCCGGCGGCAAAAGAACTTCTTATCCGATCTTTAAAAAAGCTTTTTTTTGTGACTAAACCTAAACTAACCTGATTTTTCGCTATTTTTTACGTAAAAGTCTCAAAATTGTGAAATTTTGAGATTAATATTTCGAGATTTCG
>JAQIXB010000414.1:0-18152 GCA_034697405.1 Mesoplophora pulchra | reverse complement strand
TATAATATATTAATATATTTAATAAAATATTTTACCCATATTTTAATTGTAAAATATATTTTGAATAAAATTTATAAAATATTAATCTGAAATGTTTAATTTATTAATAAATGAATAAATTTAAGTTCACAATAATTTGAGTCTATTTATTTATATTATTGATTATAAATTAAAATTTATTATTATTATTAAACACAAATAGTTGTAAAAGTGATAGTTAATATCATTACTGAGGATAGTATGGTCTGTTATAAGGATTATATGGTGCATTGTGTTGTAATGGCATAGGATGCCATGATGGGGGCCGATATGGAAAGGGTCCCGGCGGTGCACTGTTCATTGGTGTCCATTGCATGTGACCGCTGTGAGGAAATGCCTGTGAATGTGACGGTGCAAAATTTGGCACCGTTTGATTCGGAACAATCATCTGCGGCTGTGATGTCATTTGAGTGATATTTCTATTGACCTCATCCTGAATGGGAATAGTGATGAGATTGGATCGCGATGATACCACAGGTATCGGACTTTGAAATGAGCTGTTCACGTTTGAGTATGTGCGCGATGATTGTATATTCGCAGATGATGCGGCATTTTGAGATGCATTCACTGTCATTGAGTTATTAGTACCTGAGTTGGATCTTCGCATGTGTCTGTGTTGTATATGTGCGTGTAAATCCCTTTGACTCAAATACGTTCTTTTACATGAATCAGTTTGACACATGAACACCGTTCCTAATCCTGTCCTTTCGACTCTAATCACTTTATCATTACATCGCGGACATATGTGTTCATTTTCTTTGGCGCACGATAAACAAAACACGTGTTTACACGGAATCTATCATTATATAATGCATTAAATATTTTTATAATAAAAGTGAGCATTACCATTCTGCCATAGACGAGGATCGGTAAAACGCATTTATCGCAACAATGGATTCGTGGATTCACGACCTTTTCACCGATTAAATTCACTTTATAATTCCAATTCAGCGGCTCATTTCTATGCAAAGGACGTGATGATGTGTTTACGAATGAAATCGAAGATGACGTTAGAGAATCATCATCATCTACAATTTAACATTAGCATTTAATTGAAAAATTTTATATTTAAAAAATACACACATTTTGGAGATGATATCGTTTCATTTAAAATTTCATTATTATCGTTTTGATCATTATCATCGATTAAATCATTTTCTTTTTCATAATCATTTTTTTCTTTATTATTCGATGGTATCGCTTTTTTTTGGCGTCCCCTTTTAGACGTCCCTCGTCCCGGCGGACGTCCGCGTCCACGTCCACGGCCTCTTAAAGATGACTTTTTACCGTCTGAAGCGTCCATTCACAGTTTTATTTTTTTAAAAATCTTTTTATTTATACATATGTAAGCATTTACTATATTAATGTGTGAATTTTTAATTTCAAAATTAATAATTAAAGAATTAAATGTGTAAAATTAACGTAATTATAATGAGATTTAAATATTAAAAATTAAAATAAATTTAATATGTTTATTATGATGATAAATATTTCATAAATAAATATTAAACCATAACATTATACATGTGCATTATCACGTACATTCTTTTCATGAGCATAGTGATGACCGTTTTAGTTTTAGTTATTTTTGGGACAAAAATATTTCCTAAAATTTCTCATTATAATTGCATTATTTAATGGCAATATATTTATTCCAAAAAAACTAATACTAAAAGTTCAGTATATTTTAATTTAAATTAATTTTTAATTTAATTATAAATTACATAATTTTTTAAAATATAAATTATTTAAACATTAATTGAAATTTAAATTTTAAATAAAAATAAATGAATTAAAATGCAATATTTATTTTTAAAATTATATTTAATAAAAATTCAATAATTTTGTTCATCTCTAATATTAAAGTGCTGTTTACGATCATCGGAACATTCGCGAATGAATATTATACGTCATCATAATAGAATCGTGTGATGAAAAGATATGGTGTCAGTGCATAATTCGACATTCACATGACATTAAATATTGAGTTTTTTGTATAGAAATAGATAGAGACACGCATATTACATTTGAATGGTTTAGAGACACCATAAATACAATATACATTCCAATTAATACATGTATGAGAATAGTATAATGTTTATGCTATAATATTATAGTACATATACATATACATTATATATTATACAATAACAATAATTGGTGCATAACACAGTTATATCGATTCATATTCATTGATTTTAAAATTAAATCGTTTTTAATTTAATCGTGAATCATTTGCAAACACTGTCAGGTAATGTCTTAACATTAATCTTAAGATTTTCATTTATAATTAATGCATATGCAATGCAATTATATCGTTAATTAACATTTATAATTTTAATTAATAATTATTGCATCATAATGCCGGTGATTTAATTCTTAAAATTATTTCGTGATTCAATCTGAATATATTCAAATTTTATATCATTCATATTACTGATTATGTTTTTATATATTTTTTAAAATTTTATCATAATAATTTTATGCATATTTTTAAATATTTAATTAATAAATATTTAATGTGAAATATTAGAATATATAATATGATGGAAAATTTAAAATCAGAGATTATGAATAAAGAATTAAAACGAATGTCACAATCGACGAATCAATTCCTTAATAAATGTGAACATATCACAGCCGATAATGTAAATGTGATATCATCATCGATGCAAAAGATCGTCATCGATATTAATGTATGATTTATTTATTAATTTTCTTTTAATTTTATTATATTCATTTTTAATTTCATGTTTTTTCAGCTCAAAAATGCAAATGACACCTCTGAACACAATGATCTCAATGATAACTCTCAAAATGACAGTGATAACAATGAACATGATGATGATGATGATGATGAAAATGAACAAAATTCAAATCATAAAGTACCTGATGATGAATCTTCAAAGTCTTTGTCATTCGCCATTTATCAAAAGTCATTAAATCACGGCTCAGTTCAGCATAATTCACGTAAAGATGTCCAAAGCTTTTATAAAACAAATGTATCATTACGACGCACAAATTCCGAATCATCAGAGGTTAGTTTTAATTATAAAATTTTTAAAAATATTAAATGAATATTTTAACATTTAAGTCCCGTATGAGCGGAATATTAAAATACCCGCGAAATTGGAATCGGAGAACCGTGTCTGAAACATGCTGTGATATCATTGGATTCGGTATTGATTATGATGATGAAAGCGGAATTGAGGATTATGATGTGGAAAATAAACCGAAGAAAAGCGTCAGATTTAACGATAATGTCCATAAAAACGTGTTCAGAGCGAATTCGAGCATTTTGGGACGACGCATAAAGAACCAAAAGAGAAATCAGAAACGCACAAAGAACAGAAAGAATGTTAAGGATGAGAATGATGAGAATGATGAGAATGATGAGAATAATGAAAATAACAAAAATGATATTAAAGTGTATACAGAAATGGTGAAATGTATAGATACAGTGCGTTCGCGCTCACGTCAGGACAGCGGTTACGACAGTGAATCATATTCCGATTTATTAAAAGATGAAATTGAAAATGTTAATAATGAATCACAATGATTTTCGAAAATTTCCAAAACACGAATTTGGGTCATGGTATTTAATTATAGAATTATTTATTCGCAAAAAACAAATCGATAATTCCTATTTCAAGAGACATGTTTATATTTTTATGTATCATATAAATATATATTAAATGTATGTGATTTCACAGTTAAATGTTAAACGAAATTAATGGCATATAAAAGGGTATTTATCATTAATGCATAAAATAGTGTTTATTATAATTAATAAAATGTTAACATTGTTATCTTTGGATATTGGATTTGCTTTTTTCAGTGATTATATATTTATATATAAATATATGAAAATAAAAAATGCCAAAATTAAGAATTAATATTTTTCGATATTTAAGTATTAATGTATTGCATTTAAAAGTAGCGTATGATATTATATTTAATATCATCACGAAAATTACTTTTAATGCATTATTACAGCAAAGATCTGCCAAAATATATTTACATAATTATGTACATCACTGTAACACTTAAATCCAATATTCTATAATCATTTATGTAAATAAAAATAATAAAATAAATGTTTTGCAAAAATGATAAAAATTTATCAATAAAAATATAAATAAATTATTTAATTATTTATAATTCATATTTAATATTATGGGAAAGTAATTTCTAAGTATTTTGATAATATGCGGACACTCTAAACGTTTCATAAAAGTTACATTATTCAATTATCTAAATCCACTATTTACATGCGACACATAAAACAGTTATAATAAATAGCGCGTTATCAATAATGCTGATGTTTTAATTAAAAGTACCATTTTATGATAAAAAAGAGCTTTTGAAAAGTGTACATTCATCTGATTTATTTATTAACATTCATTCATTCATTCACATAATAAAGTTACGATGTAAAAATGAAATTTAAGTTTTTAATTATTGTATTGTTTATTATAAGAAAAGGAATTTTATGCGATGAAATTACTAATGAAAGTCACGAATATGACGCAAATGATAATATTACATCATCGACTGAAAAAACGACGAAAGAACCGATACTTTCGAATATAAAGAATGTCGAGAGATTGGTCCGTTTGATACTCATGAGGAACTATATCATCATTGACCCGTCACATAAAGTAAATGCTGACGAATCACGAATGCAAAAATTAGTCGATTATCTCTATGAACATCATCAGAGAAAATTCATTTTCGATGCACCCGAAGATCGCGATTTGGGATGTCAAAACCTTAAAACACAAAATGCTCATTATAAAGAACTCTGTCATATCGTAAATCGCGAATGTTTATCTTCGAATGAAATGATCCATTTAATACCACAGTCAACGATTAACTTTCAACAGGCGATTGCACGTCTTTGTCCATTGATACTCTTTCAAAAGACACGTCAGACATGTTATGGTGAATTATACAATCATAATAAGAAAAATTCAAAACTAAAGTTAGTTGAACCAACTATTGAACGTGTATATGGTTTCGGTATACTTTTTGTTACACTTTCAATTGTGGTATCTATGGGGGGATTAATTGTTATTCCATTTGTGAACAGAGATGTCCGTCGGACAATTTTGACCCTATTTGAGGGCTTAGCTGTGGGGGGATTGACCGGAAGTGCCATTTTACACCTCTTTCCTCAGGCTTTTGATATCGCAGGTGATAAGTTCCGCATTTACTATTGGCACATTTTTCTTATATTTATGGGTATTTATTTATTTTATTTCTGTGAAATTATTTTAAAATTTATTGCGACATTAAAGAATAAGAGTCGTCGGAGACGAACACCATCGCTTAGAAAAGATGAAGAAATAATGCCATTATCAGTGCCCATTGTGACGATTGAACCGCCGTTAGTAATCAATCATCATAATTCACAAAATTTTGAATTAAACGATAACAGTGATGAGCGCATTGAAATGGAAAAAGTTCAGAATCGAATAAAACGGTCGAATTCAGTGCCTCTCCAAAGAGAAGCGCTTTTCAATTCGACGCGTGAACAGTTACATCAGTGTCTCGCGGCTGTAAATGTGCTTCGAATATCCAATTCACAATCAGCCATTGAATTGCAATCTTTGGATCCACTTAAGTATAACGGACCCTCGAAACAGGTCTATGTCAATGACGTGGCGATGCAAAGACATGATCAGGATTCAACAAAATCCACCATACCCATAGACTCTGTCGCATGGATGATAGTATTGGGGGACGCACTCCTCAATTTCATTGATGGATTATCAATTGGGGCAGCATTTGATAGGAATATATTAGCAGGTAAATTCAACTAAATTCAACTAAACTAACATTTATATCTTTTACTTATTACTCATAAATCAATAAAATTTAAAAACAAAATTAATATTCTTTCGAACTATTAATATACAGTGAAACTATTAAAATTAAAGAAATTACTGAAAATAATAGCTATGATCAAAGGTATTAATAAAAAAGAATTTAAAATTAATGTTTCACTGTATATGACACTATTTTTTCATTATAAAAATTTATATTAATAATAAATATAAATTAAAATTAAAATATTAAAAACGAGAGAATCGTGTAAAGAATTAAGTTAATTGTAAGTACGATGCAATGAAAGGGATAAGCGTGAGTGTGGCGATAATGTTGGAAGAAGTGACCCATAGATTGGGGACGTTCGCGGTGTTGATAAGGGCCGGAATGAAAATGAAACAGAGTTTCCTTTACAT
The DNA here is from genome assembly GCA_034697405.1 of Mesoplophora pulchra. Taxonomy (NCBI): domain Eukaryota; kingdom Metazoa; phylum Arthropoda; class Arachnida; order Sarcoptiformes; family Mesoplophoridae; genus Mesoplophora; species Mesoplophora pulchra. The sequence continues at coordinate 11,868 of JAQIXB010000414.1, read as the reverse complement.
TTTCATATCCGCATGTGCATGTTATCCCGGACTGGTTTTAGGCGTCTTTTTGAGTGATGCACCCGAAGAAATGAGTCCATATATCTTTGCTTTGGCCGGTAATATTAGTTGCTTTTAGTTAAATAAATGAGAAATTAATGTTATTATTTTTTAGGAGGATTTTTCCTTTATATGGCATTAGTGGACGTAATGAGAGAAATGACACGATCTTTAGATAATGCTCTGCATAAAGGAGTAAAAAGTGCATTAACAATTGTGGCGATGCATAACATTGGTATTATTATCGCGATAATATTTCTTTCATTTTTAGCACTTTATGAGCGTGAAATGGATTTTGCGGCTGTTGAATTACAGGAAATAACAGAAAATGCAATTGATAATTGATTAGTTAATTATAATTTAGAACTTTTTTTTAAAAAATATTAACATTTACATATGATGATAATGAATTATTATCTACAATATAATGGCAGTATTAATGTCACGGTTTTGCATAACGCTGTACATATTCTCGAACCTTTTGGCAAAAGCTTTCGCGATCCCTTCGAAAATGTTCAGATGCTTCATCATTTAGAGGATCATCGAAATTTAGTAAATCCTTTAAATTTAATATATAAAAATTTAAATTAATATATTTTTATTAAATATTTTGTTAATAAACATACTGTAAATAAAGAATTCAATCCCCAAATTACATCTTTGAGTGTTCGTGTCGGGGCCCATCCCATTCCATCGATAGAACTCTCACGCAATAGACTTAGGCATATATCACCATCTTCGCTAATGTTCGGGTGCCAAATCTTAGTTAAGCATTTAACGCGCGGAGGCTATGAAAGTAATCCTCTTTTAATATATCATATATTAGTGTCATCTATATTCATTCATTAACTAGTATATTAACTAGTATCATATATTAACTAATACGCATTTTTAATACGTATTTTTCAACATACTACAGAAGAGTGACATACACTTATCTATTCATTTAATGCATACATATCTATGTATTTAATGTCTAATTAGACATATGTATAATCAATGAAAATCAATTCATGCCTTTGGTTGTTATTTTTGCTGTAATAATTCACTATAAATGCATTTCATTAGATGTATGTTATAATGCAATAAATATGGTTCCATTGAAAGTAATATAAAGGAATATTATTGTAAAATTGGAATGTATTCTTATTATGGGTAAAATATTTATTTTATTATACATGTACTAAGGGATAGTTATGAAGACCTTAGAGCCCGGACATAGTCTTCTTAATACTAGCATTTTACACACGAAATATGTGTTTATCTATGCCATAAGCCTTATAGTATATGGTCGATCCTAAAAAAGGTATATATTAAGTGCACTGAATAATGCATATATTGCTAATGTAAGAAATCAGTTCATTTAAAGACGAATGATATATTTGAAAATACATATGGGAATATACACATAGAAAATGGTGTTTTAATTTATTTAAAGAAAAAGTGTTTAATACTAAAATGTTATATTCGATGGGAATTTCGATAATGAATTTGAATTTTCCGCCGCTCCAAAAACACTCTTCGGGCGTAATCAGTAATTCGATGCGATGCAATTCATTGATATTCGGAAATTTGATTTTACACATCATCGGCATATTCCGTTCCATATCCTGAACCTCTGTAATGTCATTCATTTAATAAAAGAAATTTTTAATTTAATAATACCTTTAATCAGCAGAATGTCTCTAATCATTGGTCTTTTAGAAGATGATGATGCCGATGGTGACATATCCGCAGATGGTATTTTTCGGTTATTATTTTCCTCTTTATTTTTCCCGTCTTTTAATTTCTTTGTTAATGCGATCATTATTAATTACTATTTATTTATTTACAAAATTCGTAATATAATTATATTTTTATATATTTTTATTAAAATTTAAAACGATAAAAATTCATATCATTATTTATTAGAAAAAATATTTTAAAAATTTTCGGCATAAATATGAGAATATTTTAACACATTATTTATAATAAAAATGAGAAAACTCTGTCCTAAAATCTAATAATCATCGTATTATTATTTTATTCACCATTATTAAGCGTTTGTTTCTGCAAAATTTCGGTTCCCTTTTTACAGCTGTGATCTCAGTTTAAGATATACACACTCTAATATACCATAGTAATTTATATTATATGAGCTCATTTCTGGATTCTTAAATAGAGATCATCAGTATTTCAAATGTGACATCACTATTGTCATATGTGAGCACCTTTTGTGGCTCTCACCACAAAATCTCTGGTATTAGTGTGCGCCGTAAAACCGTTAATTTTTTGTGTGATTAATAATCACTGATTATGTATGTTTAAAGAGACATGTGAATAAACAATGTTTATTAAACATGATAAATGACGTTAAATATTTTTTAACATACACATAATGAGAGGAAAAAATATAGTCCGACCTAAACACAAAGATAACTCTTTACACTCAGAATAACCGTCATATATTTATTTAACATCTGAATGCGAAATTTCGAACGTATAAAACCCATGGTATAAAATCCCTTTTTCTTTTACTCCGTCTTTGATTTTGTTTTTTAGAAATTATAAAAATATACCCCACGCTATAAGACCGGTCTAAAATGCAGGGTTAGACCTGTCTTATGTGTGTGCCCTGTTAACTGGATGTGGTCATTATATTGTTCTCTTATTTCTTTGTTAAGTTAGATTAGGTTAGGTTAGGTTAGAGTAATTCGTTTTTCGGTATGATCAAAAATGACCGAAAATGTGACCGAATTTCATGAGTTATTCTGAACGAATCGAGTGATTGTGACGTTAATGAGCTTTGGAGGGGATAACTCTTTTATATGTGTATACAGAACAGTTAAAAATGTCATATAAGAGAATTTTGTAATTGAATAGGGATGTGATTCTGATTTTTATAGATGGCTCAACGCATGTAAAACGTAGAATCATATCCCAATTCAATTACAAAATATCTCTTACAAGACATTTTTAAGTGTAATACAAAATAATACCCATTTACTCCACTTTTTAAGCCTTATAGCGTGAGGTGAGCACAATTTACGATGTGTCAATAAATATGGACAGTAAAAGATACTGTCCGTAAATTGCGATTTATAAGATTCATGCTCATCACATCATAGGGTTTTCATGTCATAAGACTGATTCTAAAAAAGAGGGGTAAAATGGTAAACAATTGAGACACCTCTAAACATATACAGTGAATAGCGAACTTTAAGAGCATGTTTTTATAACAGAAATATTGATAAATGTATTATAAAAGTATTATAATGTATGATTATGAATAAATAAAAGAATATCTGTCGTTTATTCAGTGATTGTGTATAATCATATGATGGAAGAGGTATACTAAAGCCGAAGGACATTCCTTTCATATTCATTCGCTTTATAATAAACTGTCCATAGAAAGAATGCATTAATATCTTTATATTTAGAAATATCTCATATTATCTTTTCATAAACATTCATCATAAAATGAGATAATATTATTAATAATTATTTATTATTAAAAAATTCAATTCAATTATGCGCATAATTAAATGTGAGTAATTCATAGTGCATTTGTATTTTATTAATAAAATATTATATATGTATTTACATCATTATCATTATCTTTATTATTAATTAATTGTATCATATAATAATAGAAATGAATTATGATTTCATATTAAATGTATAAATGTTACATGACACCATTGCTTCGCAAATGCCGTAATTTAAATAATGACAGTAATTATGTTATCATATAATTAAATTGAATGTTTATATATTAAAAAATATATGCCGAATATATTTTGTAAATAATATTTAACATATATATGTATCCATATGAATGAATGACATTTCATACACAAACTGGACACAGATTCTAATCCTATTAATGCGGTCACAAATGGACCCAATGACCGTTTTAATGAATGTAATGCTAATGATGGTTTAAGACATTCCTCCACAATCACAGGTGAAACATTTTATGTATTAAATGCATGTGAATGTATATTAAATGAAAAATATGCTTTTCTTATCTCTTAATATATTAACATATATTATTATACTCTGCAAATGTATTATCATTCATTATGTCATAATCATTGTTTATTGTTTAATGACGACTTTTTCTGTGCATTCGTTTTAGAACTTTGTAATAACAGTGAAGGGACTGATGAAATTGAGATCTTCACTCTGATCGAAGAACAAATACCAAAATATAAGTTACGAATCGATACGATCACTCAATTTTCAGGTAAATTATCTTTTAAATTATGTATTATTACATTTTGACATTTTATCGCTAAAATGTAATTATTAATGCTATCGATAGGATACGATAATCACGATTTTTACATTCATACCCCAATAATAACGCCCGAAACTCAAATCGATCTGAGCCCTGAGACTATTGAAGAAACACTAAAGTATTTTATGCTTTCGTCTGATCGATTGAGTCAAATGACAAAGACCTATAATGACATTGAAGCAGTAACGAGATTATTGGAAGAGGTATGGTCACACATATATCTATAGCTTTTTATATAAAAATTGATTAATAAATAGAAAGAGCGTGATTTGGAATTAGCCGCTCATATCGGACAATCGCTTTTACAACAAAATAAAGACCTAAAGAATCGTAACGATGAATTAGAATCTGAACTTTCATCAGCGAATGACGCAGTATGATATGCTTATTTTATTCATACCTTTGATTTAACTTTATTTTTATTTTAATTTAAATGTTAATTTAATTTTTTTTTACAATTAAAAGGCCGAAAAGTTTAAGTTTGAAATTTCTAATATTAATGAAAGGGTCAGTTTATTTTTATTTTTTAAATTATTAATATTATTTTTAAAAAATAAAAATTTAATATTATAATGTAATTTTTAAGGTCACGCAACTTAAACATGAGTTATCCATGAAAAATGGTTTATTACAAATATATAACAGTGATTTGGACACTGAAGAATCGGATTTGGATCAATCAAATATTTGTGCATATGATAAATCATCATTATTAAGTTGGGATGAGATACAAAACAAAATTAAGATATTAGAGAATGAAAATGTGAGACTCCGTTCTGAAGCATTATCGCGTGCTCATGACATTGAAGCTGAAGAAAAGAAAGAGATTCAATTAATACATGACTGTGCACGTCAGTTAAGTATGTATTAAGTTATAACTTTTATTTCAAAAATGCATGTAATTTATAATTTCGTAAAAAGATTATACTTTTAATTGTGACAAATGATTAATGTCATTAATTTATGCATCATCATACAATAAATTTTATTGCATTTTATCATTTTTATAACAATAATAACAATAAAAATGTAATGACAAAATTTTAATGATCATTAATTATTTTAATATTTTTATTATATATTTTTAAAATTTTAAATAATGATATTTTAGAAATTATACGAAAGGATTATATTTTAGGTTAAAATTAATTTACAAATTTTTTATTTAACATATTAATAAATGTAATTTAAAATATTTTTATTTAAAATGCTTTTAAATAAATTCAAAAAATGGTAGCAATTTAATTGTACATATAATAAATAATTAAATTATTTTTTTTATTTCTTACCTTATCTCTTGTTATAATGCTTATACAGCTTATAGTTACACAGCACTTAATTTATTAGTAGTTATTGCTATAGTATATTTGTTTATATATTTGGTTATGCATTGTGCTGTTATGCAATTACATTATTATATAGTTTCAATAATAAGTTGCCATATGATATAATGCTTTATTAAAATGTATAAATATGTGAAAATATTTTGAAATATACTTTTATGTGTTAAGATAATGTAATATAAAATTTAAAAATGTACTATGATTTCAAAGGTGAAGCAAATTTGCAATTACTTCATTATCAGGATGATGCTGCAAAGAAATCGGATGATAATATGCGTCAAAAGGAAGAGATTAGTCATTTACTCTCTCAAATTGTTGATTTTCAAAAAAAAGTGAAAAATTTCACCATAGAGAATGAGACACTTCAGGGGGCACTTCAATTGGCACATGAATGTCAATCGGAACTTTCCTCAGAAATGATTGATTTAAAAGAAAAGCACAGCACACTTCTGTCGGCATTTCATGAGCTACAATCAGAATTGAAAAAAAGAACGCGCATTAATCAGTTTAATCCCTCTCTATTTATGCCCATATCTGAATCACTCGCATCTGAAATTGAATCAACAATTGGTAGTGACGGATATGAGAGTGAATTATCTCTTTCATCCATAAAAAAGAATAAATCTCCGAATTTCGATGATAATCGTTGTCACAGTCCTGACTCTGTACTTTCGGGTGAATCATTTTATTATCAAAGAAATTTTGGAGCCAATAATATCGGAGGCGCATTAAATAAAACGTATCATTTTCCGAACCGCGTTCAAATTGTCAAACCTTTAGAAGGTTCTGAAATCTTAAGACAATGGCAGAAACTTGCGACACCACATTTGGGAGTTATTTTCGAACGATTACAGGGCATACCCAATAAAGTAATTAAAGGTATTAACACGCAATCACTGGAATTTTCTGTGTCATCGAATATTATTAATGACTTAAATGACGAAGATGCTGACTCAATGTGTGTCAATGGGAAAAACTTTGTTACGACATCATCGATATACACTTTCACAACGACATCATTATCACAAAATACTGATACCACTATAGTTACTCCGAGTTTCTCATCTGTGCAATTATCAACAGGCATTAGAACATCATTCACTACATCTTTAATGCCGCATTTTGTCGAAAAATCAAACACAATCACCACGAATTCATCAATAAATGTAATGCATTTTTAAATAAAATTTTTTCTTAAAATTTATTATAAAATTTTAAACATTTATAGGTGATTTCGGATACAAAAATGAGCGTTTCTCCTTTTGATTTGATCCATGGAATAAGTTTGAACCCTAGTATGTATCACCATCTTAAAACTTTATTATTACCGCAATTTGAAGCTAAGCCCTGTGCTTATACTTTTCAGAAACTTTATATTTGATATTAACTTATTTTAAAAATTAAAAATATACATAATTAAACATACTGTATTCCTGCACATAAAGCTGCATGTCGGTATAAAGTGAATACTGCAAGATGCCGGTTTACCCCGGGGTAAACCGGTATGCCTGTGTAAGTGAAGTGAATTACAGTAAAATTCATTGCTTTGAGACGCGGCGCTCCGCCCATAGCATCATCAGCAAAGCTTTGAGACGCGTATGCAATGCTTTGAGACACATTAATTTTCAATAATTTCTTTTCTTAATGATAATTAAAAATTACAATGAATTGTATTATACATGTAATGCAATGAACATTGCATTTGTACATTGTATACAATGTAAAAAATTTACAAAAATGTATTTATAAAAAGTATCATTAGAAAAAGAAATTATTGAAAATTATTTTATATTTATATTACAATTAAAATTAAAGTGTATTTTAAATAAATTTTTCATAAAATTAATTCAATTTTCATATAAATATTGTGTATATATTACTGCATTTCAAAGCAAAGCACACGTGTCTCAAAGCATTGCTGATGATGCTATGGGCGGAGCGCCTCGTCTCAAAGCTTTGCTCAAACGTCTCAAAGCAATGTATTTTACTGTATTTAAATGTAAATACCGGCAGTGCCGGTAGGGACCAAAACCCTATTTTTTGAAAAATGGTCACCCTCACTTATACCGGCATGCAACTTTATGTGCGGGAATACGGTAATTATTATTATGAATATTTAATGAGTTTATTTTCTTTTAATGTGAACTCCAAATAGAAGTCCTATGCCCCAATATAAACCCATGGGCTTCTATTAGTGGGGGTGTAACTTTTCTAGAATTCGATAATTCAATTTTATTATTTATATTAATTTCTTTCCTTTTTAAAGATAAACTCTTAACAAATATCAAAGAAAAGAAATGTCTCAATGATAATGTCGATAATGTATCTGTGACGCCACAAAACAAATCTAAGGATTCACATATACGATCTCAAAGTTTATTTAAAGGTCCGACTGAAGTATTAAATGTCAACAAAACAATTAATGGATTAGCATCACTTTCAATTATTGAGGATAATTTACATTCTGATGGAATATTAACTAAATATTCACCATCATTATCTAAGAATAAAATAGTTACTAAAAATGGTATTCCACTTAATTCAAATTCCATTGATGGTAATAGCGATTTTCATGAAAAAGGTGATATCGGATTAATTAAGACTCTGCGAAAGGGCGGTTTTGTTTAAGTTATTTTACTAAAAGTGCCTTTTACTATTTTAAATTCGAATTTTAAATAAACATGTTAAAGCAATAAAATGAATTATTTTATTAAACATTAGCATTAACTGTAGAATAGCGGCTAAACCATTTTTATCAACTAGTCAGAAATACTTTCATAGAAATACTTTGCATTTTTAATTTATAATCTAAGACTATATTTAATGTAATTTTTATTAAATTTTTGATTTAAATAAAATATTCTTTTATGTTTCTTAAGCATTTGCTTTATATAAAAATTTGAAAATAAAATGAAAGAATCACAAAAGACTATTGTACTATTATCTGAGGAAAATTCAATGCATACACAATAGAATAGCGTTAACTGAAATGTACTGAAATGTGCAATATCTTAATAGCGCTTTTAACATAAATGTATTACTTTTTTTGAATTAATTAAAAAGAAACACATTTTTTATATTTTTAAATATTAATGCATCTTTTAAATGTTTTAAATAATTCATGGTTTACTATACTTTATTTAAATTTTTTATTTTACATTACTATTACTTTAGAAATTCTTTTATGTCAATCTCTTTATGAAGGGTCAGTCGGATATATTTATCATGCTGTTCCCTAACATTGGCCCTTTTAGCCTAAGGTTATAATTTTACCGTATGTTATTTTTCTATGTATACTGTCAGAAACTAGCGCTAAAACCTGAATATATATATCGGAATCTATTACTAAAGAAAGTCATATATACCTAATGTATGTTTACTCTTTGGGGAGTGTGCTTCGGCTTTGAAAATTTCTCAATTTTGACATTTTAACGTTATTTAACCAATGATATGCTCTAAAAGTTATTGCAAATAAAATGAATGAATTATACGTATTTAATAAATGTTGATATATACATATGTAAAAATGAGTTATATTTATTTTGGCCTCCGCTATGTAATAAATAAGTTAACTAAAGCATTGATGTCGTTCTAAAGATGCATCATTGTGCCTCACTTTTTGGTATGCGTCGTGTGTTTGTGCGATTCACTCTTAGTGCACACATTACATTCCGTATTCAACATTTGTAAGTGAAGAAAACAGCATATGAAAGTATCTTTAGGTACAAAGTTCTTAACATATTTATTATGAATCGTGTTTATGAATAAATAAAATTACATTCTCATCACATATATAATTTAATTATTTTATTAAAAAATTAATACCGTAATTATCGCCAATGGCGTCAGCGTATAAACTTTGTTTATTTAAATTAAGTTATTTTATTTTGTTATTTATTGAAATTCATAAATTAACTAATCATGTGTCAAATTATAAAGTTTTTTGCAATAATGTGTATGAAGTAAGTAAATATATGTATTTAATGTTTAATGTTTTTTAAATATAAAATTTTAAAAATATTCTAAATTTATATTTACATAAATCATTAGGTTCATTTATTAGAAACAAATTGTAATTTTAATTTTATCGTATTCTCAGTTTGCATATCAATAATTATAATAAAAGATTATTATAAAGTATATTATAAATATAATATTTACATATAAAAAAATTGGTTACAAAAAATTTTACTTTAATTTCTTTCTTTAATTTACATATTATAATTACTTTGATATTTTCACACATTTCAAGAGACAAATATCAAATTTTTTTATTTATTTTTTGAATTTCTATCGATTATATTATACATATATTAAGAATTACCGCTCCAAAAGCTGTTGACTGTAATCATTTATCTTAAGTCTCAACTTTATTTACTATCACAGTGACTCAATAACTTTCTTTATGCATTTCTCTAATTCGTTGACACCTTAACTATGAGATTGACTTCGATTGAAAGTAAAGGAAATAATGTACAACAATGGAATTGAATCCACAATGAAATGAAATTTATTTCGAAATAATACTCAATTTCATAGTCTTTTCCTTTTCATCGATTGAAATGATATCAGTGAATCTTTTGTTTCTTTTTTCGGCACTAAAACCAACTTTTGAAGTAAAACCTATTTTATTATGGCTTAAGTTGGATTTAGTTACACCAAAGAGAGAATCATTTTACCATAACCTTTATATTTATGATATATTACCATAAAAGACAATTTTCACGTATTTATTTTAATATCTAATTTTTAGCAAAAATAAGTATTATTTTTAATATAAATGTTATTTAATATAAGTTATTGTTTTACATAAAAAGAATTTAAAGTCTAAAGTTGATTTAAGTTTTATTATATTCGAATTCACTTATATAATTATTAGTACATGTGTGAGTCACATATCTATTAAGTACATCTCTATTAATATTCAATTATATTTTTATTAATGAAAAATGTATTTTTTTTCTAAAAAAAGATATATGTATAATATTTTCTGTTAAAATTATCATTTCATATATTATTAATTTATAATAAATAAGAATATTATAATAAAACAGAGCATTATGATTTAATAGTAATGTATTTAATGTTAACATTTACGTAAATTATTTTAACCCAAATTTTGGTATTTACGCATTATGACATTACAATAATATGCAAACAGTTTCTAACGGTAATCCCTATTAATAGAACATTTGTATATGATTTTATAAACAAAAACGTATTTAAAGCGATTTATTAAAATTATATATATAAATGTAAAATATAATATAATTAATCATTTCAAATTTTTTATTTTATTTAAAAATGCTATAACTTTCAATTATTGTTTTAAGAATTTTAAATCACTAATTAAATATTGATTTATATTTATATTTAATTAATGATTTGTGAACTTAATAATTAGTATAACTATTAATTTAAATAGAAATTTATGATCATAAAAAAATTATAAGTTATTTAACAGAAAACGTACGTACATATTGAAAATAAATTGAATTCTTTAAAATATTGAGAGAAATGCATGGGAATTTTGTGTCAATTCCTTAGGATCTGTCCATTTCTAACTCTATTATTATTGCATTTTATTAGTAATGCACTCTGTTACGGGATTAATAATCGTATGACCGCACGATTCTCATTATAAACCTTTACACTGAATACTTTTTTCATAAAATTACTGACTGTACATAGAAATAACAAAAGTTTATATCATCGATTCCCGATTATGTTTTGTTATGTGATTCCCCGGAGCTACTAACTGCTAATTGCTTAAATAGAACATGGAAACCTGAAACTAACAACTCACTTATATACGTCTCTGTCAATAATTGTTATAATTAAACTAGCAACTATTCTAATTACATACATGTATGCTAAATAAACTTTAATTTGTCATCATATTAATATTTATTTTTAAATATATTACATAAACATTTTAATTTTTTTTATATTTCAAAATATTACAAAAATTTCTGATATTTATTCTAATTCCACATTCAAAATATTGAATGTAAACATTTAGGAATAAAAATACTTAAATATAATTTAAATAATATTTAAATATTAAGAATTTTAAATTATATATTGAGATATGAGCATCGCTATTCTATTCGCTAATATTAAATACAGCGTATGTACAGTATGTAATTCGTTATATGCAGCTCAATGCGCAGAATAATGCGCATATGTACATGTTACAATCAT
>JAQIXB010000413.1:0-18165 GCA_034697405.1 Mesoplophora pulchra | reverse complement strand
TGTATTTTAATACGGATAAAATATACGCATGCTCAGATTTAAAGCATCCATAATAAAATACACTTTTGGCACAAAACTTGGCTTCCACAGTAATGCAACAATACGGGGTTTCTACCTTGTATAATACAGACTCAACAATGTAATTTTTGTCCATTACGGTTTATACATGCCATGATTTGTCGGGTATGATAATGTAAATTTTAAATGAACCAATATATGGGCATTAAAATTTGAATTAAAAAGCGCGCGAAATTATAATACTTTTTATAACAATTAAAAGTATGCGCGCACATTATTTTATTGTTATATATTTACTTAAATAAAATTAAAAATTTCTCAAAAATTTATTTTACGAAAAGTCATGATTAGAAATAAAATCAAATTATTTGACCATAGTTTTTTTCGATTAAACGATATTCGATCGAAAATCCCTTACCCTAAAATGAGAAATTATTACGAAATACACCTTTAGGCATATTTATTGCTCATAAAAGTAACTTTTTATATTTATATATAACAATATTTTTCTATTTTAATATTTTATAAAATCGCAAATAAAATAATTTAATTTAAGATAAGAATATACGTCAAATGTTAAATTATATATTGAGTTAAATTATGCTCATATATTCTATATATTTAAAGCTCAGATGACGGATTTACACATATCAGTCCTTTGATATAAAACTGAATAATAATACATATGAATCAATATGAGAAACTATACTCTGTTTCATTTAATTATTTAATGAAAGGTAAAAAATATTAAATAAAAGTATTGAAATAAAAGTATTGATATATAATATGAATAAATATAAATACATACAGCACTAGTATATGTGTTAATGTGAATAGTAATCAGGAAAATTGAAAAGTTTAGTAATTATTTTTTGAATTAGAATCTTTGAGGTGTAAAATTATATTTATATAATTTTAGTATTATATGAATACTGAAAATATTAATGAGATTCAAACGGAAAATAAAAAATTTCATTAATAAAATAAATAAATATAATGGAAAATAATCATGATGATAGTAATAATGATATTAATGATATTAGTTGTGGAATAGGATCATGGCGTCCTCAATGGCTACAAAAACTTGCAAATCCCAAAGTATTTTTAGTGAATTTTTCATTAGTGGCAATATTCCAGGGTGCTAGTTTCACTTATTTAATTGGATCTATTAGTACTTTAGAAAAAAGATATGGTTTCGAAAGTAAAATATCAGGATTTATATTAATCGCTGATAATTTAAGTCAAATGGTAATTAATCCAATAATAGGCTATATGGGAACTAAATATAATCGCCCTCTCATGATGGCGATCGGAGAAATGATCGTCGCATTATCATGTTTCATGTGTTCTTTGCCGTACTTTATTTATGGATCGGCTTTGAATATGCTTTCAATAAACTCAAACGTCAGTTCACAAATGTGTGATGTTAAAAACAATATCACTGAAACATGTAATCAGTCCACAACAGAATGGAATGCTGTCATAATACTATGGTTCGCGAGTTTCATCAATGGGTTAGGATACACCGCTTTCTATACCATAGGCTTACCATATATTGATGACACCACAAACAAAAAGAATTTCCCCGTGTATCTTAGTACTTCAGCGACACTAAGATTATTAGGACCATCATTAGGATTTTTACTTTCATCGTTTTGTTTAGGACTATATGAAGATCCATTTTGTGAGTTACCCTTTGATCCTCATTTTTAAACCTTTTTATTTATTTTTAAATTTGATTTTTAATTATTAAAAATTAAATTTAAAAAATTAAGCTAAGCCGTCAGGAATCAGTCGTATTAACTGTTTCCATCTTTAATGATATTATTAATATCGATAAAAAGAGATTTTAGCATAAAATAAGAGCATTGATAATTGCAGATGATCCAAAGATAGCGCATAATGACCCGCGATGGATCGGCGGATGGTGGATCGGGTTCATCATTATTGGTATATGCTTAGTATTCTGTTCAATTCCTTTAATGATGTATCCTAAAAACATGCAAAAACACAATGAAAATATTGATAAAACTGATAAAATGGATCAAAGTGCGGCCATTGATGCATTCAAAAGATTAATTAAAAATCCTATATTCATGTTTCATATGTTTGGAATTACGATTAGACTTTTGGGTTATTTGGGTTATTACATCTTTAAACCGAAATATATTGAGGCACAATTTAGAACATCGGCATCAAAAGCCAATTTATGGGCAGGATTTACGAGCATACCAACAATGGCCATTGGAATTATGACGGGAGGATTTGTACTCTCGAAATTTAAGCCTTCAGCTAAGAAAGTTATAATATACATGCTGTTTGTTGAAGCATTTACTAGTATCATGATTCTCACAGGAATGCTACTCAAATGCCCACTTTCGAATTTTCCTCAAACTAGTTTCGTTAATAATAAGTAAGCTTTATAATTATTAATTGTATATACTGAATAAAAAGGGAACGAATTTAATAATAACTGAATAATTTTTGAGATTAAATTTAGACTCAAAATGTAATAATGATTGTCAATGTTCACAAAAAGTGTTTCAACCGTTATGTGCAGATGATGGTGTTTCTAATTATTTTAGTCCATGTTTTGCGGGATGTACCGATTTACAACAAAATGAACCTTTAAATGTAATGAAAGTAAATTTCTAAATTTTTCTCAAATATTTTTAAATATTTTTTTAATATTTTTTTTAAAAAAAGAAATATTTAAATTGTAAATGTATCGGAATGAATGGATATGCCACTGATGGATATTGTGAAAATGAATGTGATAAATTTCCATATTACATTGGACTGTTGGCATTTGCGGGTTTCATATCAGCGACAATTAGAATGGGGGACACTCTCATTACATTACGGTAAATAATTTTTGGAGCCCCTGTACCGGGTCTGAGAACTAAAGAACGCCAAAAATCATAAATCATAAATTACGTCTAAAAATCAAATTGTTTTTATATTATTTTATTTATTATTATTTTTATTTAATTTTATATTTATTTATTAAATTTTTATATTATTTCTTTATATTAGTTAAATTAGGTTAGGTTAGGTCTACGAGGAAACTATGGTTAGGTCAAAAAATGATGAAATAATATATAATATGTGTAACGTAATTTGTGTACATCCCTAAAATGGCTGTCGTTTGTCCTTCTTTAGTTCTCATACCCTGTACCGTGTGATAGTGACATCACAAATGTGAGATGTACACAAATAACGTCCACTAAATTTGTAAATATTATGATTATTTTTATGCTTATGTCTTATGTCACTAATGCACGGTACAGAGGCCCCAATGCATGAGTATTACATTATAAATGCTCATACTGTTTAATAACAGATGTGTCGAACCGCGCGATAAAACCATTGCGATGGGAATTATCGGCAGTGTTATGGCAGTTTTCGGTATGACATTTTTAAGTTTTTAATAAAATTTCATATGTGAATATCAAAGCAAAGAAATGATCAGAAATAAAATAAATAATAAAATCGAAAAAAGCATTTTACAACAAAATTCATATCCAAAAATTATTTAAATTTAATTTTTAGATTTTTTAGATTTATTTTATGAATAAATAGTTTATTATGAGACTCAAAATACAATTTTATGTTAAATTCAATTATCTATTTTTATACAATAATATGTTAAAAAAAAGAAAATTACAATTATATGATACTCACGCTTTTGAATTTATTATTAAAAAACTAAAATACTAATATCATCATTATAACAGGAATATTGAATGTGTAATATTCCTGTTATAACGTTGACATATGATACACTATTATTGTATATACAGTGAACTTTCCACAATTTCACACCTTTTGTGCCACAATATTCAGAGTGTTAAAAAATAGTGTGAAATTATAGAGTGATTCATATATTTTTTGTTTTTTAAGATAATTTTAGTTAATATGACTATACAATAGCAAAATAAAGTGTCATTTTTTATTTTTATTAATAAGAAATTTTTTAAAAATTTTTTTACAAAAAATAAAAAGGGAATTTTTTGATTTTTTTAAAAAAATATTAAATATCAAAAAAGTATGAAAGAACTTTTCATTAAATATTGAAAAATGGAAAATAAAAGTATAGTTTTATTAATGCCTGATTCATGTTTGAATCAAATAACGATTCCTTAAATTGAAAACCGATTTATTCTTTACTCTGATAATTCCTCTGCAAAATTGTAATGTTATGATTAAAAATTTAAGACATTAATATACTATGATATAATATGATATAATATGTATTAAATACTGATATTACTTAATATTAAAAATATTTTACGCTGATTCTGTCATCAGATAAAATATTATAGATTTTAATGTTAAGAATACATTACAGCAAGAGTCAGGGTCATAAATATAAAACGCATCTGAATTCGCTGGATAAATTGAAAAGCAAAAACGCTATATCGCATATTTTGCATTGCGCATGTGCAGAACTCTGAAAGTCGTTTATAAAGTTATCAATAGCATTAAATTAGGTCGAATTAGGTTAGGTTTAGAATTTCACTCTAAAGGAAAGCATCGATGACCGGAATTGCTAATGAATTTGAGCGTAAATTTTATACTTATTATTTGACTCAACTGTTTAATCATATAATTAGAAATGCGCATATTCAATTGTAATTTATATTTATGACTTTAACACTTGTTTTAAGTGAAAATTAAGTGAAAATAGCATTTTATGGCAAAGTATTCACAGCATGATATTATTGCAGCATTTATTCCTTATCCTATAATATTTGGGATGATAACGGATAAAGCGTGTATCGTTTGGAAAGAATCATGCGGTAAAACGGGAAACTGTTGGCTCTATGATAACGATAAATTCAGATATTATCTGCATTTTGCGGCATTCGTATTTATCAGCATCGGAACGCTCATAAATTTTCCGATTGTATTTTACGCTCACAGATTAACGAATATGTTTGATGATGATGATGATAATGACGATAATAGAATTAAAAGAATAAATGACGGTGATGCTGATTTTTCACATGAAATGCAAAATGTGAATAATGCATTTGAAAATAATGAAAATATTGAAAAATGTGATAATGATTTGAAAATCATTAAAAATGAACATTATGAACGAAGAGACAGTGAAAGTATAGAAAAAGAATATCAATTCATTCATAGACGCAACAGTATAATGGTATTATAACATTTACAAATTAATGTTATAAAACTCATGAATGAATGATCTGTATTTATTTGGATGGCTTTTTACGGGGAAACACAGTGTTTATATACCTGTGGATAATATCTCATTTCTTAGCTTTTTTTATATATTTTTTACAGTGATTGGAAAGAATGCAAAAGATATTTTGCAATAAAATATGTTAATGTCTTAGCTATAAATAGCACATTGCGACAGAATTCATATAATAGCACATATTCCTAATTCAATTTGAAAAATATCTGACAATTGTCCCACTCACTGTAAGTCTTAAATTGTGTTTACCTCACTCTATAAGACCGTGTCTAAAGTAAATAAAAAGACATTAATCAAATGATTTACATGTATTAATTTTTTTAAAATTAAATATAATCAAATATATTACGCATATTACAATAAAGTAATGTGCGTGCATACATTTAATTATTATAAAATTAAATTTTAATTTAATGCTATTTTATTGGCTCTTTTCATATGTGCAATCAGCTGATGGACATAATATCGTCCAAATACTGTATATCCATAAACTTATTTCAATAGTTTTTCACTTTACGGGCACACGCTAATGACTTTTGTATATTTTAATAAAAACATAATAAGCGCATGTTCAGGTTTAATTTATGCACAATAATATTTTTTAGTATTAAATCATTATTTAGAATTTAGTCTTTTACTGAAACCCTTTAATTTATGCACAGTCTGTAGATGCTTTCAATGAAATCATATTATAATTATTTACTCATTATTTTAAGATAAATGTTTACGAATAAAAAGTCCGATTTAAATATTATACATTATGGAATCTTTAAATATATTTAATAAATGACTAAAAACATTAATAAAAAAATTTATTAAATAAAAACTTCAGATAAATATTTAAAACTAAAATCTGTAAAATTATTTAATTAAATAAATTTTAAAATAATTCTAAAATAATTAAATATAATTCTTTTGTGATCGTATCCGATAATTTACTTTTGTGGCTGAATATCTGTAAAATATAAATAATTAATAATTAATTAAAAATTAAAATGAATATGCTAATACTTTGTAAAACAATTGTTTATAATTATAATATATGCGCCGCTTTTTTTCCCAATAATTTCTTTTTCTATTTTGACATTCGCTTTTAGGGGATGCTCTTTTATCATTATTTCATGATAATTATCGGATATGTTTTCCTTAAAATGAACTGAAAACGCAATAATCTGTAAAAATGTAAAAATATATATTAAAAGTTTATTTTTTATTAACAAAATGGTGAATTAAAATCAGTTTTAGTATTATTACATAATAAAATGCTACATTTATATAATGGATTTAGTCACTCACTGATGGAAATGACCAAAATTCAAATAAAATAGTAAATGGTGAATCGATGATCATAGGAAAAGCGTATTTAGATGCCGGTGATATCCAAATTTCTCCATTAATTCCATTGTTTCCAAAGGTTTCAATTTCTGATGCATATCGTGTTAAACTCATTTGTAATTTATCATCATATTTACAAACATCTAATGTTTTTTCGACGGTACAGTTATAAGGGCTGCACGCAGATAACGATTGCGCAATTTCTTCATCTTCAATCACATCAAAATTTGTTGATACTGAGGCAATAGGCTGAGGACACAAAAATGCGGGCATTTTATTTGTTAAATCGGATGATAAACAAATAAAAGACTGATCATTGGAATCATTTAAACATTCCTCATTATTATCTAATGATAGTAAAGAATCGATACAATCGGATGTTTCAATTTGTTTTTGACGTGAATAACAAACATTACAAACGCGTGTTCTCTGTTTTCTATATGCGGTCATAATCCAATTGTTAGAACATGAATGGCAATAAATTCCTCCACAAATACGACAGTGATGCTATAAACATATATTCACATTAATCTTTAGATTCATATTCTTTAATAATATGTAAAACATTACCCGTCTCAACGTAAAGGTAAATGTGCTGTTACATGTCATGCAATTTTTAACATCATTATCATTCATCCATCGTCCTGATGATTGAATAAATTTTTCATTTAAAAGTTCACGCGCCTTTTTCCACAGTAAATCTTTGTCTCTATCATTAGAAAAATTAACATAAAAATTATGTACACATAATCATAAAAATGTAAAAATCATAGTAATTTGTTTTAAGTATAATCAAATTATTTACTTTATTAACACTATAGTCAGTGGAAATAATGTAAGTGATTTTTTGCAGCTGAATACACACTGTTTAACGTCACGCCATAACTTCATAATTACAAAATCCAATTGCAAAATATCGTTTATATTATTTCCACTAAATGTAAAACCGTCCTTAAGTATTGAAATTTACTATTTATTTATTATCATTATACATGCATTTGTATTTTTTAGCAGTATTTTTATACTGAATGTTTATTTAGTTTATTTATTTGTTATATGAATGATTAAGAATTTTTACATTAAAAATGAACACATATTATAACGATTTTAACCGTTTATAAAACTTTAAATTAAAAATGTCATAAAATTAAATATTTTATATGTATTTTTTGAAAGGGCTATTCTTAGCCTTTAATTTTATATCATATGTATAAGCTATGAGTTCCTATTTGTACGTTGATCTATTTGAAACACTATTACATTGTAATAGGAACTCATAGCTTATACATACGATACATAAACACAATGATTTAAAAGTAATAGAAAATATAAGAAAAAATTTTTATGATTTTAATATTTATGTAATATTTATTTACATTTTTGAATTTCTATTTTTAAAATTATTTGATGTAAGATTATATTATATTAACGATGTTCAAAAAAGATAAAAATTATGCCTAAAATAGAATTAAAAGCATGAAAAAGAAAAAAAGCATATTTCAAAACATTTTAAAACTTTCTTTATCCCCAAATAGTATTTCATTAGTATTTAATTAGTATTTCTTTTGATCATAATGTTGAAATCAAAAATTTTTCAATATGTCAATTTAGGAATTAAAAATAAAAAATATAATAAAAAATAAAAGTTTATAATCGTTATTACGAAATTTTATAATTTTGAATTTATGATTTAAAAATAAAACGATAATTCAATCGCTAAAAAGCAAAATACAAAAAAAATACATAATTTTTATATTTTAAAACGTCATTTATAATAGCTATAGATGCATATAAAATATTTTTACTTAAATTAAACACTTTACTGATGTTATTTATTTAAAAATGAAATGCATATCTATGCTTAGAATTTATAACATAATCATTTAAATTAAAATATAATAAAAATTTTAATTAAATAAACATGAGTATTGTAAGTTAAATGCTCACTTTGCTAATTTTATCACTTTTTTCTTAAGTATGTTATTGTCATTTGTGAGTTCATTGATTTGATTATATTGAATCTGAAGAAAGTCTCTGCATTTGGCTTTAATGTCCTCTAATGCTGTGTTTAATTGCGTGATCTCTTTTAGGTCATTATCCTTTTGAATACGTAATTTCATTATTTCATCTCTAAAAATATCACATTCCTGATCCCGTACATGTTGAAAGGCCTCAACTTCTTCAATGTGATGCCAAAAGCGTTCCTGTTCCATGAATCGGGCCTCTTTTAGCTGTAAAATGGCATCTTCGAATTCAATAACAATCTGCTCATTAACTAATAATCTCTCTCTTAACAGAGATAATTGCAATTCCTGTTCACGATAGTTAATCATTAACTTTTCATATAAATCTATCTCTTTCGTAATCTGATCATTTAATCGTTTTATTTCACATTCAAAATCCAATTGAACGTTTTCTAATTTAATTTTAGTGCATTCATAATCCTCTTTTAATGTATGAATATCCTTTTCTTTTTCCAATAATTTTGACTCTAAAATTCCATTACTGACCTGTAATTGTGATTTCGTTTCATATAAATTTGATAATCGTGATTCAAATGCTTCTCTTTCGTGACGAAATATATATTCAGCCCTTTTCCTAAAATCACTGTCCTTAATACTGATATTAAAATTTTCCTCTTTTAAAGTAGCATTTTGTTGAGTCAATAGCTCGTTTTGAGCCGTAACTTTTTCTAACTGTTCCTTTAACCCCTGTTCTTTTCCCGCATGTAATTGTTTCTCATCTTTTAAACGGCTGACAATAGTTTCGAGAGTTTTTTTCCTTAAATTAGCTAATAATGGATCATTTGATAGTTCTTCATTATTATCTAATTCTTGAGATAATTGCATTAAAGGGTTTAAATCATTGTCCGCTGATTCTAAAATGGGCATATAATTTGTAGCATTATTCGAGTCCCATGGTAATTCATCGATATCATTGGCTTCAGTTTCATCTGCAGTTATATCAGCGATGGCATCATCAGCAATTCCTGCATTTTCAGGAACATTTTCATCATTAGAAATGTGATATTCTTCGTCATCATCATCATCGTTTTCGACATTATCGTCATCATCATCGGCATCATCCTCAATGTCTTCGTCCGTTTCATTTAAATTATTTTCTGCATAAATATGATGTAATCGATGTTCGATGTGTTCATTTCGCTGTGCACTTTGAATGAGATTTGAAAATAAAAGATGACACTGTTCCTCTAACACATCAATACGGCGACGTCCATGTGTGGCCATAGGCATTTCACATTCACTATGAAATGCGGAATCAGTTTCTGGCGGCGTTTTAACGCATCCGTCATTATCGCTGTATGCACATGATTCTTCACTCATTTGATGCTGTCTCTGTGCAAATTCATTGCGAAGACTGTGCCATTCATGTCCATTATCGTTATTCTTCAGTTTCATATATTTCCATTCCTCACGTGTCGATTCTATTTGATCATGAAACTTTTTCAATAATTTATGTTTTTCTTTTAATTCATATTTTAATATAGCCTCAGCCGTTCTTAATTTACTATGCTCTTTTTTCAATCGGTTTAAAACTTCTTCAGCTGACTCATGATTTAATGGTGATCCTTTAAGTTCTTTATGCAAAAATTGTATATTATATACTAAACATGATGTTAGTAAATGTGATGATTTTAATTCGTCGCGTAATTCGTCACATTTATTAATTAATTCATTATGTAATTCGGTATTAAATTGTTTATCATCATTATTTTCAACTATGGTCTCAACACTGTCGTCAATAAACTCAAAATCTTTTATTTTTATAAAATTTGAATATTCATTTTCATTTTCATTTTCTTTTAAATTTAAAAGTTTTTTAAACATAATTAAATGTGAATTAAAATTCCGTGCGTTTTTTACAATTAATTGCATATCATCATAGACTTTGAGTATCGCATTCGTATTTTCATTTCCCATATTAACGGCACATTCATCCGTTTGAATCCCGATATTAATACCCTTTAATGTGATTTCACATTCTTTTTCCATTTTTTCATTCATTAAATTCTATTCATTTAATTTTTATATTAAAATTTAAAATTAAATTAAATATTTTAATATATTTTTTTACTTAAAATTTCTTTATTTAATATTTAATATTTAATTCTTTGAAATATTTAAACATTTAAAGTTTATATAAAATGTTTATTTAAAAATACTCACGTTTATGATAAAACAATATTTTGTATTAAATAATGTTAAATAAAAGTGAACTTAAATATGTCGCAAATGAAATGAGAAATTAAAGTCATATTTAAAGTTTAAATGTGAAAATAATGAATATCTCATGACCGATGTTCACTTTAATCATAGTCATACTGTCATATGACAAAATCCTCCATTATTTTAAACAAAAATACACCATAAATGTTTTGCATCTTTTATCATCATAAATATTAGAATTATTTACTCATTACACATTAATATCAATATTATTATTGTTTATTATTTATATAATGATTTTAAAATGATTTCAAAAATTTTTAAATTTATCATTTATAAAATAAAAGCGGATTTTTTCACATTATAATAATGTGTATAAATAATCGGATGCGATTTATATATATATTAATAATACATAAATGAGTGAATCCCTTTCATTGGATGGTTCCATAATCCCTGAATTTTGTACTAAATTTAGATGAATGCACGTGTTAAGTCATACGGTGTGACTCACGATGTTAACATTTTCTTTATTTAACATTCGCGTGAAATACTCTCATATCATAATCATTACATTCACTTTTAAAGCATCGGAAAAAATAACATTCACATTTTTATAAAAATTAATTTCCATCAATAGTTTTACATATTGTATTTTATGCATGCATTTTACAATCATATAATTTTATATCATTGATAATGTTATCAATCATATAACGATCATTTTAAACATACAATGATTATCACGAAACATATTAGAGCTTTGATTATTTATGAGTAAATTCCTTTTATATTTTGAAAAAGTCTCATGTTCAACAATGGTTTCCAAAGATCTTAAATCTCATGTGTTCTTTAGTTTTGCATTTTCTATTTTTACAAATAAAGTGTGAAACATAAAGATTTTGAAATTTCCGAATCACAAAATCCATTATATAATAATGTATGAATCAAATGTTAGTCCAAAATCTATACTAAAAATACCATAGTTATACTGTAGACATATGAAACATATAGAATTATCAGAGATGTGACAATTTTAAATTATAATGACGAAGGAGAATGCCAAGAAATGGTCAAAAAAGAGTAACAAAGCCAACAATTAATTAAAATAATGTAAATAAAAATAATAAAAATAAATATAAATATAAAAAATATAAATTAAAGAATATAAATAAAATGAATTTATGTGAAAATACGTCAGTTTTTATTAATACTGTAAAAACTCAAAAATTATATTCATTTATCATATTTGAGCTTAGATGAAATTTTTTTTGTGCCCATAATGTAAATGAATTTTATATTTTGGAATATTTAAAAATGCCATTAACAGGGTTTTTATGATATTTTTTTATATTTTTGATCGTGACGCTCATCATGATATTTGCGGCATTCATACGATTTAACATAAGACCAGAGTCTTATGTTAAATCGTATGCGTATCTTATATTAAAGGATACGGATTATCCCAAATGTCACAGTTTTGACAATTATAATGTTAATACAGCTCTACACGCAGCTTATGAAAGGACTTTGTTTCTCTGAACATTTATTTCGAGCATTTTTGGCACTGTCATTACAATGAAATTATTATGATAAAAAACTAAAATGTGAAAAAAGACTCTTTAAATACATTCGTATCATATGATTATAAAAATGTTAATATCATTTGAATATGTATGAGTCTCTGATCCATAAATTAACTGATTTTTTATTCAGAATTTTATTTTTTAATTTAATGCATAAAATATCGAATTTTCTTTATATTTAAATATAATTTAATGTTTTAGTGATTATATAATCGCAAAATTTATCATTATTATCATGTGTTTATATTTTTGTTTTAATTAAAGATATTAAATATTTATATTAATATTAAATATGTGATTTCTCTGTTTTTCATTTACCATATGACTCTATGATAAATGAAATAAATGCGA
Source organism: Mesoplophora pulchra (assembly GCA_034697405.1). Taxonomy (NCBI): domain Eukaryota; kingdom Metazoa; phylum Arthropoda; class Arachnida; order Sarcoptiformes; family Mesoplophoridae; genus Mesoplophora; species Mesoplophora pulchra. The sequence continues at coordinate 5,461 of JAQIXB010000413.1, read as the reverse complement.
TCGAAAATGATATTACATTATGAAGTATGTGAATCACATAATGTGATTATAAATTTTTGTATATTTTTGGATGATTTTACTTTTAGGGCATGACGTAAACAATGACGTGAAATCATTGTAGAAATGTGTGTCCATAAATAATGTACATGATATTGCATTATTGGGCACGAAAACTAAAGAACGCCAAAAAATCATTAATATGCATGTCTATACTAAAATGTTATACGGTATTTTACTGATAACGATGCTATTAAGAGCATTATTGTATTTTAATAAGTATGATACGCATTCTCACGTTTAAAGCATTGGTATTAAAATGGAATTAAATTGGAATTATAATGCTAATAGCATCGTTCATTGTATAAGTTACGTTTAAAAATTGAATTATCTTTATATTTATATTGGCTAAGTTTGATTAGGTTGGGTCTATGTGGAAACTATGGTTAAGTCAAAAAATGATGAAATAATATATACAGTGAAATAAGCAATTAAGCCTCATGCGTATTTTAATACGCATTACTATACGCACGCATAATAATCGCATGCTCACGTTATCATATGCGTATTAAAATACACATGACGCTTAATTGCATCTTTCACTGTAACATGTGGGTATGGGAACTAACGACGTCCATTTTAGGGATGTACACAAATTACGTTACACATATATATTATTTCATGATTTTTTGACCTAACCATAGTTTCCCCGTAGACTTAACCTAACTCATCTTAACTAATACCGTTTTACCTCAAACGTAAGCACTGATCTTATATCGCAGGGGCGATAATTTATATGATTAAAAAAAGTGCTCATTTGAGGGGTCTTATACTTCGAGGTATAAAACCCCGATTCTAACGTCGCGCTATAAGATCGGGTCTGTGTGAGAACATATTACAAATTCAAAAAGATTGACCCCTCACGCTATAAGACTGTATCTAAAATGTGAGGTAAAGCGGTATAATTAATTATTTTAAGATTTAGAGATGTTAGGAATTGTGCGTATTGAGATGGGAATAAATGTCTCCATTAAAAGGGAGCATCGGGAGTTTTTATACTATTTTTATATCTAAAATATGAAAATAATGATTAAATGCTTTATTTAGAAACTCATTAATTAAACACATTATCTTTTGTAACTATTGTTATGTCACATATTTAATTACAAAATGTTCATGATTTATAAATAAATTATGAACATTTTTATAAATTATGCGTAATATCAACTTTCATAAGAGACTTTCATTGTATAATATTTTTTTAAAATAAAATTTTATTTTTAATTTCAATGTTTATACATAAATTCACACATAAACATTAATTATTAAAACTATATATTTATAACATTTAAATTATAATTAAAATTAATTTAATATTAATAATTTTTTTAAAAAAATTATTTAAAATATTCTTATTATAAACTTAAAAAATAAAAAAATTGATAATAAAATTGATTAAATTTCATAATAATGAAATTTAAAATAAAATATATTTAAAAATTGTATTAAAAGCATAATTTAAGTATCACATTTCTTAAACTAATAATTGACAAAAATAAAAAAAATTTTCAAAGATTTTGAAAATATTTATTTAGAAAAATTTCAAATGCCAAATTTCTGAGACGTCTATTAAAAGATGAGAATATTCTTTATTTATATATATATATATTATAAACTAATAAAAGTTAACATTTAATGGTCGTTTTTCATATTATTCGACGGTATTTCTAAGGATAGTATATCATCGCGTTTCAAATAATATTCATTTAATCTTTGAATGGAATATCCTAAAAAATCGAAATTTATAGAGGAATGTTGAGCCTGAATCAGAGCCCATAATCCCCAATATAAGTGTGACGCTAAAGAAAATTTATTCACATTTACGTAAAGCATTTCCGCGTCTTTTTCTAATGACGATGATACCTTTAAATTCATTCCGTTTTCATTTACACCGTTGTGTCGTGTCAATGAATTATACGATTCAATGTAATTCCGGAGCCATCGCATTTGAAACTCTTTCGATGGATAAAGACACGAATTATACGTTTCGACGCCCGCATATTCACAGAAATGATTTCCGATATCAAAAGCCTGATAATTGTATTCACCATATTCAAAGTCAATAAATGTGACACTATTTGTAAATCGATTGTAAATTATATTCTTTAATAAAAGATCATTATGACAGAACACGACAGGCGATTTAAGAGGCTTTAAATGAGTTTCTAATAAATCGATTTCACATTTTAAAGCATCCTTTTCCGGTATTTTTTTATATCTAAAAATAAAAATGTAATTTTTATCATAAATTTCATTTAATTCCATTATATATAAAAATACTTTTTAATTAAAAATAATTTATTTACAAAAATAATTATAAAATGATACATAAAATAATTTAACCTTTCATTAGTTTCATTATTACAAAAATCACACGGAATTAAATTTAGAAACTTTCGGAGATCACGAAATAGTGACGGTTCAGCATTTTCAGTAAATTTTTCATTAAAACGTTTTTTGATCATAGGTTTGAGTGTATGCATTTTCGCGGTCATTTCACTGATTAAAGGCCAAATGATGGGATCACGGACCATATTTTCATCTAAAGGCTCACCCGATGCGTAACCATAGCATACACCATTTTCAAATGTACAGTAAAGAGGTGGTGTGAGACCCGCTTTTTGCATCGTTCTCATGTTTCGCACTTCGATTGTTCTGTCAATAAATAGTTCAGTATTTTCACCATAAACACGTATTAATATCATATTATCATAATCATCAGATAAATATCCTCCGATTAAACGATTCGTTATTCCATTTGTGAATACTTTGATTTTAATGTCTGTCTCTTTCCATTGCGGTTTCACGTGTTTTATTACTTTAATCGCCCCCTCTTTAAGTGATGAATGATTTATGTATAAATTAAAATGTTCCACGGATTGGTTTAGTTCCATTGTTGTTCTTCAACAATGCCTTTCAAATAATAAGCAATTTTAATCAATATTTTTAATAGCATATGCTCGAAGTTAACCTAAAAAGAGCTTTTAAATACTTTAAAACATCACATTAAAAATGCTGATAATTCATAAACTTTCAAATTTAAATGTAAATATTTAGATAAAAGCGAAATACGATATGATAAATCATTTTAATGCAAATTTCTTCTAAAATATGCACACACATTTAGTATTTAATTTCATTTATATCATTCATGAAATGCCTTTATATTTATAATAATCATATGTCCAAATGCTTAATCCAATGCCATCATCATGGCCTTTAACTGAAGAACCAAAGGCTAAGGCTAACCTTAGATGTCATTTAATACAAATTCAATGCTCTCAATTAATGGTGACACTTTTATTTTGAATATCGTTTTTCAGAAAATAAAAAATCCTAAAATTATACGTTTATCATGTAAAATGTCAGTTTTAATATTAATTCAATGATTTTCGTATTTATAAATGTTTATATAATTTAAGGTAAAAGCGATTATAATCAATAATTATGTACATTTCAATACATTATTCCATTGCATATGAACACATATAAATACTGATATGTAATTCATCATAAGAAAAGTAATGATTTAAATGAAAAGTAAATTTTCAATTAATTAATGATAATGAATGATAAAGATAATGCTCAAATTTTTTGTATAAATTATATTCACATCAAATTGTATATGAGAGTATCGTATGATTTATGATAATACTGAACATGCTCTTTATTGACTCAGAAAATGCTTTTTCATAATGATGATGCAATCGATTAATAAATATATGAATTTTTAAAATTATGAATAAATTTAATGATCACACAATAGATTTACATGTAATTCAATGTCCGTATAAACTAATGTTTTTGTAAATATCATATTTAAAATGCATTTACAATTTTCCACACGTGCGAATTATCGATGTATTCATTGCCTCATTTCTATACATAAATTTAAAATATTTAATTCGTTATTTAATGGAAATAATTATATAAAACGCTTTTAAAATAAACGTACCTTTAGAATGACGCGTCTGTTAATTACAGAAAATTAATGCATAATATAAGAACGATATGATGCAACATATTTCTCAGTGCTGACATCTCATTTCATTATCATTTCATTATCATGAATCACTGTATTCCCGTGTACAGAGCGAATGTTTGCATTTTTATTCTCTAATAGTGAAAGGCATATCTATCGTTTGAAATGATGAAAGATGCACGTCGTTATATACCACTTTTTACTGTATATTATAACACACCAACGAAATGCATAGAGAATTTATAGAGATGTTCACAGTAATATATTCATTAACAGTGTTGTTTTTGATATTCGGCATTTCAATTGAGAACATCTCTATATTTTTATTACTAAAGTAAAGTGTAAACACAGAGACCGGTATTATTTGTGATGAATATTTATTTACGTCATGTATAATGTGAAATGATTATTTAGTATTTATTAAATGAAAAAGCGTATGACGGACATACATTTTTCTATTTCCAAATTCTAAGTAAAGACCGAAATTCATTACTTTATTTATGATAAAATATTTAATTTAACATTTAAATAAATAAAAAGTGAAATTAAAAAATAAGTGATGAATGAAAATCAGAAACGAATAAACAATGATGAGAATATATTAAAAGAGCATTTGGGATTTATGCGCAGAATTGAAAAAGAGAATAATGAAAGAGTCTCGAAAATGATACGTATGAAAAAAAGAAACACATTCACGGGTGTCATTTTAGCCGCTTTCGTCGGCTCCATATGTATGTCATTCATCTTTATTTTATAGTCCATTCTTATAGCATGGGGTGAACACACGAACTCTTAAAACCCGTGTTATAAGAACCCCGTTCCTTTATTTCTTTGAATATTTATCTTAATATTAACTAAAATATACTATTTTCAGATTTTTATTCGATGTTTGCAGTAAAACAGGAATCATTCATCGACGAAATTTACGATGAATCAAAAGAAAAACAAAAAATATAATAAATGATTACGTTTTAAATGATGTGATAATTTATAAATGCAGAGTTTTCACTTTAAAATCGTGCTAAACATAGAATTACATATGTAAATATTAAAAATGTATTCAATTTTATGCATTATATTGTTGCATATGAATAATATTAATGTAACAAAATTTTAGATGAAATATTAAAATAATTTTAATTATTTTAAAGTATTTTTAGCATCCTTAAGCTTTGTTTCGACTCTTAACTCTTAAGTCTTAAGAAAAGTAAGTTAAGTTCTGAGGTGATTCCGTTCGGACACATTAAGCATATATGCTGATTATAATTATACATTGTATTAGATATCTAAGAAAGTAACGTCCGGAAAATTCTTAAAATAATTTTTTTTAATATACACCGTATATCGAAAGTATGTGACACCCCCTTAAAAAACACATATTTGACTTTCAATTTAATTTTTTCACATTAATTAATAAATTTA
>JAQIXB010000412.1:0-18203 GCA_034697405.1 Mesoplophora pulchra | reverse complement strand
TAAATATATGAACGCATATTTTAACTAAAGTTTTTAGTTAATTTAATTAAAATAATTAATGACTAAATATTTTATATATTAATATTTAAATTAATTAATATTTAAGTGAAATTATAAATATTTCGGGCAAAAAATTAGAATATCGTTCGCTATGGAGGTTCTGTTATTTAACTAAAAAGCGGTCGCTTCCCCTTTACAGAGGTTTTCCCTAATGTTAAGTCTATGGGAGGGATTCGGGCCCAAAATTCCATTCCGCCTTATAGAGGTTTCGCCTTACAGAGGTTCTACTGTATATGGGGTCTGGGACAAAAGCCCGAAAACCAAAATCCCGAATAAAATTAATAAGGTTATCACTTATATCTCGAGTTTCCCAACACTTAAATTACAGTAAAAATGCGGATTCAGGCGCCGTATGTATGACCAAACCTAATCTAACATAACCTAATAAAAATATAAGAATTGATAAGAATGCGATATTCGTGGATATTCAAATTCATTTTCTGTACACTCAAATTCATAAAATATATAACTAAATATATATTTTTTGCTCAAAAGTTATGTTTAACCGCATTAATTTAATTCGGGAATTTATCTTTTCGGGATTTTGACCCTTTCGGGATTATGGTTTTTCGGGCTTTTGTCCGATCCCATATATATGTTTATTACAATGGTAAGTTTCATAAAAATGTCATGAAAAGTTCCAGAAAAGGAAAAAAATCAAATTTTAAAAAATTATAAAATTTTTTATATCACAATTTAGTATAATATTAAAACAAAAATCGAAATTTGAAAGCGTTTACAAAAATGATAAAAAATTCAATTTTTTTTATTTATATTTTCGTTTATAATCCTTTAAAATTACAAAAACTGCATTTTTTCAAAAAATCGTTTTTATAATTTGAACCTCTGAATAGACACGTTTTAATTATTACCCCAAAAATTAAGTTTTTATCATACATTTGTATATAAATTGTAATCATTTATTAGTACATTAGTATTTAGTTAGAATATCTAAACAAATCGGATACAGTATACAGTAAAACCTCTATAAGGGGAACGTCTTATAGAGGTATGTAAAGCATAGTAAATAAAATCAGATATAATGCTTAGTATATAATGTTAAAATTTAATTATAAATTTAATTTAAAAAATCATATGAATATTGATTATTATATACGTATAATAAATACAAAAAATAATGAAATTTAAATCAAAAGTATCGTATGATTCAAAAGCTTTGAAACTTTTGAAATATAATCTTTATTATGATAACATATTAATAATTACAAATTAAAGTTCAAATTTTATTTTTAAATAATAATTTTTGCAAAATATTATACTTTTTTGGACACTCTGTTCATCTGATAATTCAAAGCTGCAATTTTTAAAAAAATTATTAAAAATATGGAAAAAATAAATATTTTTCTTATTTTTATTGATTTTTTAAATGAATATTTTTAAAAAATGTTAAAAAAACAAAAAAAATCAAATTTTTTATGATCCAAAATAACTTATTTTGAGTCGATATGGACACATTCGAAATATGGAAAATTTTCTTTGATATCTCTTAAGATAATAAAAAGCATTTTAAGCACTTTTTACGTCTCTAATAATTATATTATAATTAATAAATTATATTAAAATTTATAAAATGTTGGAAAATGTGTTTTTATAAAAAAATGATCATTTTTATTTTTTAGGCATTTTCAAGTTCTTTGTTCACAAAAAATTACTTAAATTTGATCATTTTAGATACACTTAATTTTTTAAATAAATTTATTTTAAAATTTTATTTTTTGGTAATTTTTATAATTTTTTTTATCCTTTTGTTTTTTTAATAAAATTTTGCACCGCAAATGAATAGTAATGCCTATAAAATAGACATTTATGTCCATTAAATTTTTTGTTTCATTAATTTGTATTTTAATATTAATGTATAATATACATAGTATTATAATTTACATTATAATACTGTATACAGTAGAACCTCCGTAAGGAGGAAGCGACCGTTTTTTATTTCAATAATAGTATAACTATAGTATAATCAGAACCTCCAAAACGAACAAACTTAAATTTTTTGCCCAAAATATTTATAATTTCACTTAAATTTTTTAATTAATTTAAATATTAATATATAACATATTTAGTTATTAATTATTTTAATTAAATTAACTAAAATCTTTAGTTAAAATATGCTTTCACATAATTAATGAAAAAGTTTCTGTTTTATATACAGTCCGTAAAAATGATTAAAAAATGAAAATTTTAATAAAAAATAAATAAATAATAATAATAATTAATTTTAATCGTAAAATACGGCTAAATATTAACAGTATATGATATATTAAACATATAAAAAGTTACTTTATTTACCATGCTTTACATAGGAACCTCTATAAGGCGAAAACTTCCTTAAGGCGGAATGAAATCCTGGGCCCGAGACCGTTCGCCCCATAGAGGTTTTACTGTATTCTGCAATTCTGTATTCAGTATATTCAGTAATCTGTATATTCTGAATATTGTACATAATAATATATATTATTCTGATTATAAATCGTTAAATTCTGATATAATAAAAGACTCTGTTAAATTCATATTCAATGCATTGCTACAGTCAAACATTACACTAATTTCAAAATAATGTTAAAATTATAATTAAATGTAAAAAAATCTAATGCTTTCTAATTAAAGGCACACTTTTGGCATCTGTCGCCATACTCTTCGGATGTAATACAGAATATGGACCTAAACATTGGTTTAAAGCGTTTATCATTTGTTTGATATCAGCATTATTCCAGATCATGACAGCGATTTTCGTGTTCGGATGGGTTTGGAGCATCATGTGGGGAATCGTATTTATCAAAAGTATAATTTCATTCATTCATTTTAAATTTCATAAATATATAGAGAGCTCTAAACTTATGACCCGCACGTGCTTTTATTTTTCTAATTAATGTAAACCTTTCTTAACCAATACATGTATGTCACTTGAATGGGATTAATTTTAGATGTTCCGTCAAAAGATATTGGAACAATTCGCAGCCATAAAAATCTGCATAATCAATAAATCGAATACAATATTTATCACCCTTAAAATTTGTAGAATCATTTAAATAATATAAATTTTGTTTAATAAAATTGTTTAATAACCCATAGATTCCCAAATGACTGACTATGGAAATATTTAATAAAAGAAAAGGATTTTTATTTTAGGGTATGTATTTATTGTTCATATGAAAAGGGAAATGTGATTTCATCGCGATAAAGAACCTATTAATAAATGAGGAAAAAGGGAAATATATAATACACAGTGTCTAATGTTACATCATTTCACATTTTCTAAAGAACATTTTTGCAATTTAATTGTATAGTGCGTTATATGGCATTATTAAACGCATTTATATAATTTAATTACAAAAATGTTCCAAAGAAAATGTGAGATGATGTCTATAATATCTTATAATAGTTATCAATAGAATTCAATAGAAGACATTTGATAGTTATAAAATTCATGCGATTCACTATCGGAAAATCATAAATCCATTCAATTATTTTTACCAAAAACCATTCGAATTATTCGCGCACCTCTAATACATAAGTATATAAATAAGTATTTTATAATAATTAAATGATACCCTTTAATTAAAAAAAAAATTATAAAAAATGACGAAAATATTTCAAAATTTTAAAAATGAGAAATTTGATTCTGCAGATTTTCTTAAATAATCCTTTTCACATGTTTCTTAAACTTATATTAAGACAATTAATTGTCTAAAACACAATGGTTGTGAATGTTTTGTCAGCAAAATATCTCTAAACCCTATAACTAACCCTAATAATCATTGTATCCTATGATAGCATGCAATTTACATTAAGCTAAAGGCATACTTTAAGTTAAGTTATTTTAGGTTAAGTTCACCTAACTTATTGCATGTTTTAAAGCATTCGTACATCTAAGTGCATATTTTCTCTACGACCTGTGTGATTAATTGTAATAAATTAAATAATTTCATTTTTTAGATTCTTTACGGTATGGCAATAAAAGAGATATCTATACTATTAGTTTATGTTAGTTTATTATGCAAAAATTATAAATAAAATCATATGCAAAATTTTAAAAAATTAATCATATACTAATTAATAATAATATATTTATGTTAATAATGCACATATTTATATTAATACATTGTGTTTTTTCTAAATGTATCATCAATGTATGTTTATGTTTATAATATTAACATATGAATACATGCGCAATAAGCTGCGTAATGATGATACATTTAGAAAAAACATACCGTATATACGTACATATACATTCATTATATATTTATGTTATTATATTATTAAAATTATTTCCCAAAATATGTATATGGTTACTTTTGACACGTGATTTGATTGAAAATGACGTCATAAGTAATTAAAAATTCTAAAAAATTATAATGAAATTTAAATATTAATTTATTTTAATAAAATATATAACAATATATTTATAGTATAATTTTATAAAATATAAAATATTTTTGTTTAATTTTTCTTTTACAACAATACCAACAATAAATTAAGCTAATAATGTAATTAAAAATAAAATTAAATAAAAATACGAATAAATTAAATGAATATAAATAAATTAATGTGTAGTGTCATCGAATAATAAATGAACTCAAAAGAACTATAATAACTCAGAGAGTTTTTGACCAAAAGATATCGGGTTTGTTTTAAACTATGCAAAAACTCTTCACGGTTTTTGGTAAAATTTTTAATAAATTGGGACATCATAAATAACATTAAAGTCAATTTTATTGGTATATAAAGCACTGTAAAATATCATGAAATAATAACATTTTAATGGATACATAATAAAGTAAAATATTTTTTAAAATGTTTTAGTGTATTAATTGTAAGTAATTTAAATACAGTCATGTTATCTCATAATGTAGACCGTACTTATATCATGAGTCAATAAATATACTAAAACCTCATGATATTGTAAACAAATTTAATCATAATGTGAATCGCGCTTTTATCGTTAAACATTAGACGCATATTAATAAATAAAATGTGCGATTATATCTCGAGATATGTTCAATAAACACTATAATTGCATTTATGTGTTTAGCATAAAATACAGTACTTGAGATTTGAAACAAGAATTGAAAATAATGACGTAAAAGGTATTTATATCTCGAGTTAAATGTGCACATAATACTATTATATTATAATTAGAAAGTCAAAAACAGCTTTTTTACCTTTTTTATTTTTTTTAAGGGCATAGTAAGAATAATTAGATATTTGGCCATATCTATATAAAACATGATCAATTAAAGCAAAATAAAAGTGATTTTTTTGTTTTTTTTAATTTTTTAGTTATTATGACAAAAATTGTACATTATTATTTTTATAAAAAAAATATTTGAATTTTTTTTTATATTTATTATTTAATATGTAATTGTAATGAATCAAATATATTTAATTGCGAATTATATTATTATATTTATAATTATATACTTAAATAATGCATTTATATTATTAAATAAATAATTTTTTTTTAAAAAAGCAAAATAAGTACTTTTGCCAAAATAGTGCTTTTTTTTGCTTTTTTTGAATGTTCATGTGCTTTTTATCAAAAAAATCTGCTTAAAATTTGACACTCTGATTATAATAAAAAAAATGTAAAATACTCACCTTTAGATTCGTGTGATTAAAATCGACATTCAAACGGCGTCACACTGTATTTTAAGCCATAATTAAACATAATTTAAATGTTAAAATTTTATTAAAAAAAATTAATGAAAAAAATATAAATAAAAAATAATGAAAATGATGAGATATAATTTTACATTATTAAGTAAATGACATGATTATTAAAAAGTTCATTTGACCTTTGATTTTATTTAGTATTTCGTTTAAGTCTATGATTTTGAATTTTATTTTTTAAAAATGTATGGTAATTTTTTAGAGAAAATTTTAATGTTAAATTTTAAGATAAATTTTAAGAAATAATATAAAATGATGAAATAAAAAGTTTAAATATAAAACAAAATCATAATGATGCTGACATCTTTTGATACGATCATTGCATTGTTTTGGGGCGTGACTTTTGCATCATTTAAATGTATAAATGTCACATGTAAAATCAGTGAATTAAATGAATAAAAAACGAGAATTTTATTGAAAAATGTGCGCGTATTTAAGTTCGGGACATATAAATGTGTCATTAATTAAAGAGACATCACGAAAAGAGCTTTTGGAATGCATCGATCAATTCATTGGTACGAAAGCCATAGTATGGGATGATAATTTAGTCGGTGCCTTCGGATTAATCGCGGATTATCCGACTCTTAAGGAACACGGTGTGATACAAATGTTTCAATTGAGAAACGGGAAACTGCCGGCGGTGAATGCTGAAAACATAATATATTTGGTGCGTGCGAAGCTGTCATTAATGGAGATAATTGCGGGGAATCTGTTTCAAGAGGAGAAAAGAGACAAAACGCATAAAGAATTTCATTTAATATTTTTTCCGCGGCGCAGTGTATTATGTGTGCGAAAATTACAGGTTTTAGGTGTATACGGAACATTCACAAAAATCTGTGATTATTCATGTGATTTCTTTGCTTTGGATAGTGATGTATTATCTATGGAATGGAATAGTTCTTTCAGAGAATGTCATATTGAAAATGATTACACATCATTGTTTCATGCGGCGAAAGGGATCATGACACTTCAGGCACTTTTTGGGATAATCCCCAATGTCTATGGTCAGGGAAAATGCGCAAAAATCGTTTACGATTTAATGTGTCGGATGAGACGTGAATTGGGGGGAAATGAGCCTCAAATCACCCCTCAAATCGATTGCATTCTCTTAATTGACCGTTCCGTGGATTTACTGACCCCATTCATGACACAACTGACGTACGAAGGTCTTTTGGATGAGATCTTTGGCATTAACCATAACACCATTAAATTACCGCCCGAAAAGTTCATTCAATCGAATAACAGTGAAGGATCAGCTCAGAATCAACAGACGGATCTTCCGACAGAACCAAAAGCATTTATATTAAATTCATCGGAAGATCTTTACACAAAATTAAGAGATAAGAACTTCAAAGGTGTCGGACCGACACTCAGTAAATCGGCTAAGAGTTTATCGGCTCAATACGAAGAGAGACATAATGCCAAAAGCGTCGGGGAATTGCGTCAATTCGTGGATAAAATCCCTCAATTAACAGCCGCTAAAAAGTCACAGACAAACCATATATCTATGGCCGAACTAATCAAAGATGTGACAGATACGGAATCATTTATGGAATTAATTCATTATGAACATGATATGTTAAGTGTCATTGACATTGAAAAATCGCAATTATACATTGAGGATTGTATCGCACGTACAGAATCACTTCAAAAAGTGTTACGTTTAATTTTAATTCAAAATTATGTCAGTAATGGACTTAAACCAAAAATATGGGAACATTATAAACGTGAAATATTACAAACATACGGATACCATCATATACTGACATTAGATAATATTGAAAAAGTGATTAAATTACACGGTAATCGTTCTTATAGTGTATTACGAAAGACTCTAAAACTAATGGTCGATGATGTGAATGAACAAAATCCGACGGACATTGCTCATGTATACAGCGGATATGCACCATTAAGTGTCCGATTATCGCAATATTTGGCACAACCGGGATGGAGGGCCATAACCGAACTCTTAAAAACTTTACCTGAACCCACCATAGAAGAGATTCAACAGATTCCGGTCGGATTAAGAAAACGCCGAAATTCGGGGTCATCGATTCAGTCGGGTGTTGTCGATGATCAAAAAGTGATTTTAGTGTTTTTTTTGGGCGGATGTACATTCGCGGAGATATCAGCGTTAAGATATTTAACACAAAATGACGATATAAATGCCGATTTCATAATCGCGACGACAAAAATCATAAATGGTAACACATTCGTCCAATCATTATGTGAGGATATGTTATTATATGATAAAAAATAATTTATTTTTTATATAAAATTCATTAAAATTATGATTGTTATTTAACTTATGATTGATTGGCACATAAATAAGTTAAATTAATATTAAAATTTTAAATAATTTAAAAATAAAAAGATTTATCCCATATTTTTATCACTTTATAAATATAATAAATTATATTTTCATTTATATGTGCTATAATTATGTATATGTTCTTTTTTCTCAAATAAATGTTTAAATTAATTGCCTAAAATATAAAGATAAATCAATTGAAAACAGTGTATGGTTAATTAAAAAATAAATAAAAGAATAGGCACTGTTAATTAAAAAGATGTGAGCATAAAATAGTAAATAAATTATTTACAATTAATTTGCATTATTAACTAATAATGGCAATTATAATATGCCGATTTAGTATTTGACAAAAATATTGCATCTTTTTTTGTATTATAATATGGAATACATATCAATTCACTATATATGTATAAATATTCAGGTGTTAATGACCTTTGGCCGCATCACGTGCCGCAACTATTAATGGGTGTAATGTGGTGAGAGGTTTTGCTATTTTCATAAATGAATGCTGTAAAATCATTTAATTATTATTAATAAATGATTAAATAAATTTAAGATAAATGAGTACCTTTAGTAATTCAGATGCTGACCATCTTTTGTCGACATCACATTCAAGGCACTTATCGAGGAAATCCTGGAAAAGGGGTGATAACTTTTCTTTCTCTTTTATTTCAGGTTTACCATTCGTTGCTATTAAATAAAGAGCCTAAATATGCAATAAAAATTTATCAATATTTTTATCATATTCTTTACGATAAAATATTTAAAATTTTATCTTTTCCTTAATATTGAATGACAATTATCATATGTATACTCTATTGTTAAGACAGTTGCATAAAACATGTAATCATGTTTAATATTACTATCGTTTACTCAGTTTATACTGTGTATTTCATTAATTATATGCAATAAATGTGACATTTAATTAAATTAAAAGTATTATCATATATCGTTTTAGTTTTGTCTCTCATTATAATAATATATAAAATCCTCAGATATAATTACCCTAAAGTCCCGTAGATAACCCGCACCTGATAATTCTGTTCAAAATCCTCTGTATAATTTATTAGATAACCCGCGGGGTATCTGTGTTATTATAAATATGATTATAAATTGATACAAAAGTTTATAAAATTACTATATTTTGAACGTTGTGGATTATGCACAGGTGCGGGGTATACACGGGACTTTGGGTATATATAAGTAAATGAAATATAATATGATAAACTTTTAACAAATTTTTAAAATATTTAATTTCTGACACATTTGTGCTAAACTGTGATATAATTTTATTTTTAAGAATTAAATAAATTTAAAATCATTTCATTTAAATTATTTTTGTATTTTAATTTATATCTAATGTTATCACTGTCTAATGTTATCACATTTTATATTATATCATAAATTCACTATTTTCATGCGTATATATTAAAAAATATATACGAAAATAATTTATTTGAATTTATTTCACTATATTTTAATTCTAAAAATAATTTTAAAAAATATTCATTTTTAATTTTTGAATATATATAAATATATTTATGATTTATAATTATTGAGACCCGCATCATGATTTATTATGCATCATATATGTACTTTGCTCTTTCAATTAATAATAATAATTATTCACAGTATTATTAAAAGTACTGAATTAACATAAAAATGATGAGAATATAAAAATCAATTATTTCACGTATTGAATTATGCTCATAATGAGCAGTTCATTGTTAGACTGAGAAATTCTTTTACATAATTACTTTTTTGAGCGATCCTTAGGGGGTATACTTATATTATAAGTCTTACATTGAGGTATATATGGGTACACTTAGGTGTATATGTGCATTTTTTCTCATCATAAGAGATTTCCGTAAAAATCAATTATTCTCTACCGTGTGTCTCAATACTGATTGTCACATTCGCTAATTAACGAAAGTAAACTTAAAATTAAAAATAACTTAAAGAATGTGCATTTAATATAGACATTGGTGTATTTCAAATTTTTGAAATTAAACATTTAAATGTATACATAAATAAATGCGCATAAAATGATAATCATACTCTCAATGGATTTTCATTTAGATATGGGGGTTCACCCTCAATCATTTCAATGGCCATAATTCCCAATGACCAAATGTCCACTTTTGGTCCATACTGTTTACGTGTGACGACCTCAGGTGCCATCCAATAGGGAGTGCCGACCATGGTCGTCCTTTTGTTTTGTTCGGGTGAAATTTGAGCACAAAATCCAAAATCAGTGAGCTTTACACTGCCGTCCATTCCGAGAAGAATATTATCAGATTTAATATCACGGTGAATAACATGATTATAATGAAGAAATTCGAGCGCCTGAAGCACCTCACGACATACTGCCGCAATTTGTCCCTCATCCATGCACGTTTCGGTCACGACATCGGTGAGTGAACCGCCGGGTAAATACTCCATAACGACCCATAGTTCTTCACCGACTAAATAACTGTCTAAGTAATTGACGACATTCGGGTGTTTATTTTCCCGCATGACTAAGATTTCGTTTACGATGAGTTCCTTTTTTGGCTGTTGTGACAGATTCATTTGCTTAATGGCCACTTCCATTCCCGTCGATATCTCTATGGCCGTGTACACTGTTCCCGACGCACCCTGTCCTATCTTTTCCATTTTAGTAAATTTCCTATTCGGGTCACCTATAGTCACGATGCTGCGTAATTTTTCGGTAATTTCTTCGTCTGTCATTTTCTTCTTTTTCTGTTTAATTTGTTGCGGTGTTAAATGCGTCGGTGATGACATATTATTATTAATGTTATTATTACTGTTATTATTTGCAATATCCCTATTGACTAAAGCACCGTTATTTTTAAGTTCACATATTGGTTTCGTGTAAATGGATTTCGTTTTTTCGGGACGCGCCGCAATCGGCGGCGGTTCCAAAAGGTCATTATCACCCGATTGGTTATTACCGATTTCATCGTCGGGTGTCGATGAGGGCGATGTGAGGGAAGAGCCAAAAGAACCCGCAGATCCATGGCTAACTATAAGTTTAGTATGAATCGGTGACACACTGGTACTAGCACTAGAACATGATGCTAATGTGGTGGTTGTGGCTGCTGTAGTGAGAGCTGCAAATTTTTCGGCCAAAAAACTCGGTCGTGGTGATGCATCTAAAACAATATATATCATTATTTATGTTATTAATATCATTATATATATTTATGTTATTAAATGAGACATTTACTTGAAAATGGTGGAAAAATGCTATTTATGAGTTCCGCTTTAACATTATAAAAACGCAGCATTTTAAGAAAAATGCAATCATTAAAAGATATGAAAATATATGTTAAAATAAAAGCGTTAAAACATTTAAAACGCTCTTTTCTCAAATCAATTCTTAGATAATGTCTTAAAATGGTCTGAGCATTAAAAAGGTGCATTCAAAGGAAAGGTGAGATAAGGAAAGGAATGGTAAAGTGTTTAGTAAACAGAGGTGTCCATACCCAAAGTCCTGTTCATAGTCATGTATTTCGATTCCTCTTTCCCTTTCGTGGCATCGTACCATTTAAGGACATCCAAAACCGCCTGAGGATTCTTCTTTTGTTCGGTCTTTGATATATTGGAATTCTGAAGTAATTGAGCCCATGACGGGGGCATTCCCGTGAATTCCCCGGTGATTGCATCAAAACCGACATGAACCGTATGTTCGAAATTCGTCGGTGGTGATATTACAGGTTTTTCAGTGTCTTTACGATCCTTTTTCGCATTCTTCGACGGTTTCATTTTATTCTTCCGCCGTTCTTCGTCACGATCGGGCTCTTTTGGCAATGGTCTCATATCCACGGGAACTGACAATTCCCGCGCTGAGGCCATACGGACCGGAGGTGCCGGCGGTTTATCATCATATATGTCTGACATAATGACAGACTATGATTGAATTGTGTTTCAATAATGATATAAATGAACGCGATTTAAATGATGATTCATGAATGGCACACCCGTTACAGTGCCATTGTACTGTAAAAACGCATTCTATGCTATGAACACATACACATTCACAATTTATTGGGTCTGAACATAAATGATTTCTTTTCTTTTATTTCTAAAATCATTTCTTAATTCACTTATAAAATGCCATCGATTTATGTCTTAAATGTCATTCATTTATAAATCATTTTATGCTTTTTATTTCTTTTCAATTTTTGTCTTTTAAATTTTAGCATTAAAATTAAAATAAATATCGTAATTTAATGTTTGAATGTTAAACGATTGCATTGAATATGATATCATTTAAATAAAAATTAAAAAATGATAACATTTTCATATTTATATAATTGATTATGATTATCGAATGTGTTTAAAGCGCAAAAAATGAATAAATTATTTAATTAAAAACATGAGAATTGAATGTGAAAATGGTTAAATGAGAATTGTGAATGCATATGAAATGTCAAAATGCTGTAATTATGCGCTGTAAAAGCATCACACACTCATAACAAAACATTTAAATTGAGACGTGTAAAGGTGTAATCACTGATTACTAATCACTGTGACTATTAAATTCTTATGTATACACATACGAACATTGATCATAGCATTTTACAATAAAAACATATTTAACAAAAATTAGCATTTAATTTTTTTGATTATTTTCAATTAAATGATGAAATTAATGCGAACATATTATGTGACGGGGAAAGTGGTGATGGGCTATGGCCGCGGATCAAAAGAGTTGGGAATTCCGACCGCGAACATTGAGTCTGACATCGTGAAAAGTATCGACCTCAACAATGGTATTTATTACGGTTTCGCACAGCTTTTGACTGAAAAGAGAACTGAAAATGCCATAAATGGATTAGAATCGGGTGTTTGTAAAGAGCCCATTTATAAAATGGTGTGCAGTTTCGGACAAAACCCGCATTTCGGTAATGATTCGCGGTCTCTCGAAATACACATTCTCCATGCGTTTGAACACGATTTTTACGGTTCGACACTGCGGATCGCGATATGCGGATTCATTCGTAATGAACAAAAATTCAATTCATTAAAAGAGCTCATCTCAGCCATTCACAGTGATATCGATTTTACTAAAAGTGAATTATCGGATCAAAAGAAATGGAATCATGTGATTCATAATGAATATTTCAATGATGTTTAACATTAACTTTTTTATAATAATAATAATGTCAATTTCTAAATTCACTAATATTATAACAGTACTTTTATGGCATTTAATATGAAATATTTATTTTTAATAAATTATGCCCGAATTTTATTACAATTTCATGTTTATACAAAAATAGAATATAAATTATTTTTAAAAAATGTTTGGACTTTAAAATTATTAAAAATGTAAATAAAAATTATAAAAAATATATTTATATTTATATATGTTTTGAAAAAGTGATTTTTGCTTTAAATTTATAAAATATATATTTATGTTATCATTTAGCGACACAAATGTATGATAAAAATATAAAAATACTAAAAATACGTCTTAAAATTTATAATAAAATAAATTAATAAAATGATAAACCATTTTCATGATAAAATAAAATTTTCTAAATATTTTAAAAGTAAAATGTTATAATAATAAATAAATTTATTTATAAATATTGTAAAGGGCCCGGACCCGACTTTATTTATAATAATTTTTAAATTCAATTTAAGTCATAATTTTATTTCATTTTAACTTTTATTTTATTATACATTTTTATATATGATAATAATGGTAATGTTAATGGTAATGGTGATGCCGCAATACTCAGTTAATATAAACATTTTGAGGGGTATTTATACCCTTAATATTGGGTGCGCTTAAAAGTTACATTTTATTATTAATTATAAAGGAATTTGTTTTTATTAAATAAAAATTGTTATTAATTTTTTAATGATTATTTAATATAAATATGCATAAACATCCTTTGTTTATGCATATTTATGTCGCATCGCGACATATTAAAAAAATTAAATTTACACTTTTATTAAAAATAATAAAAATATCACAGTGATCACTTTATTATAAATTCGCATTACCGTTTTACCATTTATCTTTTGATCCGGTCTTAGGGCGTGGGAAAAGAGCAATTTTTAAGATTTGAATAAAGTGCTTAAATGAGGGATATTATACCATGGGATGTAAAACCTTAACTCTCAAACGCGTTTCATATAATTATGCTAAAATAATATGCGATTAATTAATTTAATTAATTAATATTGAATTTCACTGTTTTTGGGGAATCTGTATAATGACTCTATGGTAACGTTGAAATTTA
Organism: Mesoplophora pulchra; assembly: GCA_034697405.1. Taxonomy (NCBI): domain Eukaryota; kingdom Metazoa; phylum Arthropoda; class Arachnida; order Sarcoptiformes; family Mesoplophoridae; genus Mesoplophora; species Mesoplophora pulchra. Next base: position 3,875 of record JAQIXB010000412.1, on the reverse strand, counting down.
CTATAATTTAATAATTATAAAACTATGTTTATAACTAATTTGAATTTATATATATACTATGGTAAAATTATACAGCATTAGAGATTTTTAAACGGTTAATTTGCGTATATGTGAATAAAAATGCGCATTGTGTCCGCTCAAATACTGTATATACTATACAATTTAGTAAATGAATTATTAAAACTTTATTTTTATTTATTATTTACGTAATTATTATATTTAAATTCTTTAATTTAAAAAACTTTCATTAACAAATAAAAGAAATAACATTTTATTATTATGATCATTTTTATAATTATTTTATAGTAAATAGTTTAATATTAAATATACCCTTTGACCCCGCTTTTTAGACCGGTATTATAGCGCGGGGTAAGCACATTTTTAAAAGTTCTAAGAAAGAGTTTTGCAGAATAATACCCTCACTATCAACACCCGAACTAAAAAACGGGGTAAAAGGGTAAACTTAAAAATGTCATAAATTAAAAAAAAGTGTACATGAGATTTTGCATTTAAATTACAGTGAAGACAATTTCATAGGGAACAATATGATACAGTTGCTTAGTATCTATAGTATATTTATATAGTTTCTGAATTGAACTCACTTTTCTGTGTTCACAGTGTGAACTTCACACTATTATGTTCTAAAAGAACCTATTTAATGATTGTTTTTTTGTGAAAATATAGGTAATATGTTCATTCAAAATACATAATTAAAAACGAAATATTTTTTACAAATTACGTATTAAATAAAGAAAATGACATATGAGAGGCGTTTAAAAATCATTTAAACATATTTTTAAATAAAAGTTTTATTTAAAAATATTAATGAATAATAATTTATCATATGAAAGATCACATCCCAATGATTTGGGATTTTTAATCACAGACGAAAGGGCTATGATAATACAGGTAATGATTGTAAAAAATTTTAAAATCATATGACATTACCATAGTATATATGCTTTAATTTCAAAATTTTATTTATATTTTTTAATTAAAAAACAAATGATTACACTCATTTTTAAAATTAGACATTAATTTCTTTTGAATATGCGCTATATCCGCACATGCTTAATATATAGTATATGTTTCTATGCTAAAATACAATAAATGTATTAATATTAAAAATGAGTGTACATAATGAATAGAGATTTATATTTTATAAAATGATAAAATTCAATTATACTTTTTTTTGTTTTTCATTATTTAAATGTGATATAATGATTGCGGAATAACATTTTGAAAATGTGCAAAAAATACTCATTAAATACTTACATTTTATTATAATTCACTTTTTATTTCACAATTATTTGCCCTTTGAATAAATAAAACAGAAAAAAGAGTAATTAAAAGTCACATTTCAGACATTATAATTTTAAATTTAATTTAAATTAAAATTATAATTTTTGAAAATACATTTTAAAAAACAATGAATTTGTGAAATGACAGTCCTCGGGACAGCTCCACAATGACCATCATACGGCCAAAATCATCATCGAAATGGTAAATGCATTAAAAAGAAACGAATCACTGACTGATGATGGCCGTTTTCATACCATTATCGGTATAAACATTTTATAAAATACTCATTTATCTCACATTTTCTCAAATTATTGTTTTGCACTTTATTCGGATCATAGCCTTAGATCATTAATTAAATATCCATATTCTGACATTTTAATATATATCTTTAAAATTAAAAAAAATTCTTTAATTTTACAGTTCAATATGACGATCATTATTATCACATTTCAATCGCATCCAAAATAATCGTAACGAAACGCAGTTTCATTCCATCATATGCCATTAAAACATAAAATCATAAAAAATGCTTTTAAATGACAAAAATGGGATCTCAAAAAACGATTTAAATTTATATTTTATTTTATATTTTAATTTATATTTTATTTTATCGCATTTTTAACTTTTTGTGCTATTATTTTGTTCATTATATTAATCAATCATAATAAATGAATAATTATGATCTCTAAAAATGAATGCATAAAATGCAATGATAAAATGCTATTTCTTTTTTGAAATGATATCATAGAATTGTATTATAATTTCTAATCTCTGTACATGAATGATGATGAATGCTTTCAGAGTCTATTTATGAAACAATAAAATGAAAGCATTTATTAAATTTGTTATAAATGTGATTATTATGAAATACCATAGTTCTGTATTAATATAATGAAAAATAAAATTTAAAAAATTAAATATTTATTATAATTGTATTGTGCTTAATTCTTCGATATCTTTGATAATGTCCATATAATTGAAATGTGACGGTTCTCTATTAAATGTGTGTAATAATAATCGTCGTTTCATATCATCACCGCCGTAATATATCTTTAAATGATTCGCAATAAATTGTGACTCAAAACAGTTCAAAACGGTAGTGTCATATGCCCCCACCATTAAAACGATACCCTTTTCCTTTTGTAATTCGGGATAATGCGATATCGTAAGACACGGACGTGCGTGCTCTTTATACTCTTTATAACTAATGAGAGGTGTAAAAAAACACTGATGACCATTCAATGACCATTTCGATAATAGAAATTCATAGGCATCACCATTGTTTTGTGATTTATCCGAACGCGGAACGGGAAACACGAATGTCGGGAATTCTGAGGCCTCAGAAAAGATTCGATCGTATATTTGTGACGGAATTACCGCGTAAATACAGTCCTTTTCTTTATGATAATCATTCCAAATCTTTGTTATTTCTTCGGCGGTTTTATCTTTTAAAAGATCCATTTTTAGAATATCATTGAGACTTTTTGCGAATGAAAAACCGTGATTATGATTTAATTTTTGCGCTGACACATGACCATTGTTTTCAAATGCCGTATTTTCATCCGATATTTTTCTTAAATCATTTTCATTTTTTATTTTATTTATTTTCTGAGCATATTTAGCATAATATGGATTCAATTCTATGTCTTTAGCATCACATTTTGAATGTGATTTATAATTTGGTGATAATGATGTTGATGATGATGATGATGGTTTATTAATGGTATCATCAGTATTATTCACCGATAAATTTCTTAATTCCGATTTTAAAGAAAACGGTAAAAAACATTGATATTTATTTAATTCGCGTTTTATTATTGAATTAATCATCACTTTTATCATTTTAATTTATTTTATAATTTTATTTTATAATTCTTAAATAATATAATAAAATAAATTTTATAATTATGTCATTTAAAATCATTATATCAAATTACAAATCGTAAAACATAATATAATAATGAATGTGTTTATTTTTGAAATTTAAAAATGATAATTAAAAATGCATGAAAAAGAGAGACATCTCTTAACTCAAAAATAAGAAAAAAGTTTTATAAAACTTTTTTTTTTGAACATTTTTAGTTTATTTTTTAAATACTGATGAAATCGTAATTACCGTTATTATTGTAGTTTAATAAGCCTGTTTACCTCAGCCGAGTTACGGTGACCTCAACCATTTTGTGTCATTAACAATGTCCGGTGTCACGACGTGTCTCCGATATCACGTACAATTGAATGCCGATCTCCGAAAATTGGCCGTGAATATGGTGTCATTCCCGCGTCTTTATTTCTTTATGCCGGGATTTGCACCGTTAACACCCTTAAATAGCCGCGGGTATCGTAACGTTTCCGTTTAGGAATTGACTCAACAAATGTTGAATAAAGAATATAATGGCCGCGGCTGTTCCAAGAAATGGTCGTTATTTGACTGTGACGTGTATGTTCAGAGGTCGAATGTCAATGAAAGAAGTGGACAATCAAATGCTCGCGGTTCAGACAAAGAATTCACCGTATTTCGTTGAATGGATACCGAATAATGTGAAAGTGGCCGTATGCGATATCCCTCCGCGCGG
>JAQIXB010000411.1:0-18206 GCA_034697405.1 Mesoplophora pulchra | reverse complement strand
TATTTAAATCAAAGGGTAAAAATTGCGGCACTTTTAAATTTCAAAAAATGCAAAATTTTGCATTTTTTTGCATTTTTCCAAATTTAAAAATAGTCACGTGATTTTTTTTAATTAAAAAAATTTTGTTAATTAAAAAAATTTTTAATTAACAAAACGCTAACTATTCCTTGATATTATGGTAAAAAAATAATTTTAAAATATTTAAAAAAACCTCAAATTTTGGCCAATTTATAATTATACATGCTATTTGGACACACTGTACTTTGTTTATCCATATTTATATTTAAAAATTCATAACAAAATTATAATTAATAAAAAAAAATATTATTTAATATTTTAAAAATGTGAATTTAACCGCACCTTAAATAATGTCTATAAAAACCCCTTTAAATGTTTATATTAACTGAGTATTGCGACATTACCATTACCACTGTCATTACCATTTAATCATTAATAAAAATGTATTTAAATAAAATTAAATTGTGAATTATATTATTTAATTTAAAAATTATTAAAATAATTTTTTTTGAGTCGGTCCGGACCCCTCTGCAATATTTTTATTTTAATATTTCACTGCGTATGTAATGTCATTTTTGACAATTATTTTATTATCATATAAAATTAGATTTAAATTTTATTTATACCGTTTTAACTCACATTTTAGACCCGGTCTTATAGCTCGAGGGGTAACCAATATTTTAGAATTTATAAAATATTCTCATACAGAATGGTATAAATGTGGGGTCTTATACTTCGAGGTATAAGACCCTCCATTATACGGTACTCTTTACGTTCTAACTTCGCAGAGATTATTTGGCCCCAAAATATATTGTAAGCATTGTTGTGTATTAAGTTATAATAACAAAAGCCCATCAGTGTTTGTAAATGTAAAGACAATAAATATAATAAAAAAAATGTGTGTCTCTCATGGTATCTCAGGGTATAAGTACACCCGATAATAGAACATCACGATATAAGGAGTATTTAAAAAGTAAGATAATTGGGCATAAATAAAATGTATAATTTTATAAAGTAAATAAAAGTATATATGTTTATTAATTTTAAAATAAAAATTTATTCCTTTAATTAATTAAAATTCATTTTTACATTAAAATTAAAGTGTTTTTAATGAAAAAAATGAATTTTAAATTTAAAGACATAAAACAGAGAAAAAAGTTTCATATAAAATGCAAATTTAAAAGTTAATTTCGTAATTTTAATTTAAAAAGAAAGTGAGAGATTAACTAGAAACTTACTTAAACTATAAATATATGTATATATATTTACTAAAAAAAACGAAAGTGAAAAGAATTGCCAATCACAATAGCTATGGTATACATACATAATACAATGCATGCAAAGTTAGTATCAACATATTGAAATACCCATCATCCGTGTAATACCTTTGAATATAATATGCAAAATAATGTTCATCTAAAAGTGGGAAAATAAAAGTGTTTAAAGAGATAATAGTTATGGTAATAGTGAATGCACAAAAAAGGGGCATCGTAATTGTTTTGCTCAAATATCAAACTCACACTGTTGTAAATGTGCGAAAAAAGTGACTTCATAATGTACGAGAGAAAAGACTTAAATGCTATTCATACTATGCTAGTATATGCTAGTATTACTCGTTATATAAAGTACTATATAGTAAGTAGTATATTTGATAATTTCCTGACGCATAAATAATGCATACTCAGATCTTTAAAATATTTGAATATATATGGCCATTGTCAAAAACATATCCAATAAATTATTTCATAATAATGTGATGCAAAATTTTTTTCCATTTCAACAATGGTCATGAATTATTATATAATATTTTATAATTCATATGCGTAATAAATGATGTTAAATTTAAATTTAAAATTAGCATCATTTAAAAAATAATTTAATGCATTTTTATATTTTTAATAATTATTTTAAGTAATTAATTATTAAAAAATGTTATTCATGAATATAGATGCTAAAATTAAAAGTTACATTATTTTCACGTACCATCTTTCTATTATACTGTTCGTATAGCTAGTATATCTCATATAGCTAGTATATCTAACTACAATATTATTTTCCTTTTGTATTTGATAATAATCTAAAATTATATGTGCATTTTAATAAAATTTTTGTAATTTTATTCATAATCAGAAACACATATTTGACATTTTCAATGATAAATTAATTTATTTTATATGACATCATCGTAATCATATTCATTATTATTAACATTTAAGAAAAGTTAAAAATTTATAATTTTTTTAAAAAAATATATGATTAAAAATTCAAAAAATTATATATTTAATTAATTTCAGGGTCAAAAACAATATAAAAAATTAGTCACTTTCACTCAATAGATTTATTATACATTTTTATATTATATATATTAATATTATCATATTCAATATAATTCATAAAATATTTACAAAAAAAGTTTAATTATTATTTAAAACTTTTTATATATAAAAATTATGATATTATTATATGCTTTAAATTTACATATATTATTATATTATTATTGTATTTCAAAATATAAATATATTTTTTAAATGTGAATATTATAAAATTCTTTTATTATGATAATATCGAAACATAATAGTGATAAATTTAAAGAAAATTAAAAGTAATATCATAATAATTATTTTTTATTATTCATTTCATGTATTAAATGATGAGATAAATATTAATATATGACGCATGCGTTAATAATAAATTTTTTTAAAAATAATAACAGTAAACACTCTATAGCTTTAAAACTTTAAAATAACAGTATATATGAGCATGTAAAGTTACAGTGTGTTATTTTTTAATTTAAAGTAATAATTAAACATAATGTCATAATATTAATCATTCATTAAAAGACAAAAACTATAGAATGTTTTATATGAGTTAACAATCATAATGCCATTACATTACAAATATTCGGGAAATTCTGAATTTTGGAAATCAAAAAATCATCAAAACACCGGTCAATATGTATATCAATGGAAAGGTCTTATTACAAATATGCTGAAATTTTAAATTATTTATAAACACCTTAAATTTTATACCCAAAATACATTTTTATAATTTATTAAAAAATTAAAAAAACATCAATTTGTTTACAATTATGTTTATAAATGTTAAAATTAATTACATGTCACTCAATTGAGATGGGGCGTGAGCGTTTAAAATATGAACGTATAAATATAGTGTGTGAAGAAAGTGACTTAACATATCATAATAGGGATTGATTATATGAAATTATACAGTGTTTACTGTATTTGAATTTATATTAAAAAATAAAATCATTTAATTGTATGATATTAATAGGAAAATTTTAATATACTAAAACATTTGACATAATAAAAATATTGAATATATGATGAAATTGTTCTCAGCTATTCCTTGTAAATTGCAGCTAGTTGACTAAATAGTTGACTAATAATAAAAAGTTAATTCATTTTATTATACGTAATAAATTATGATGGAACTTTAATAACTGTATCATTATATTATTATATTACATTTAATAAAAGCTGATCATAGGAATAACTGTTAATGTTTAGTGTTAATGATTTTTTCATTTTTTAGTTCAGTTAAAAATGGACAAATTTTGTGGCTCTGAATATTGGGTATGTTTTAATAAATAATTAATAAATTTAATTAAATAAATTATTTGTAATATAAGAATAACTAATATTAAGTAATTTTAATAGAATTGGAATCGCACATGGAATTCGGAAGTGCCCGATTTTACAGAATGTTTTCAGGAAACGGCTATAGTATGGTTACCGTGTCTTATATTATGGTCACTTTCGCCGATTGAAATTTATCGCATCATTAACAGGAAAACACAATGTATTCCGCTCAATTTATTTACTGCCGTTAAATTGGTAATAATTCACTAAAAATAAATAGATTTTTCAAATTAATTTTATTATAATAAAATAATTTTTCAGTTTTTAACTTTTGCATTAATATTGTTATGTGTCATCGAAATAATCAACGGTTTTGCATTTCTAAAAAATCCTGTGAATTATTTTTCACCGATGATTAAATTAATTACATTCGTATGTTAATGAATATATTTTATTTTTTTTTAAAAAAATTTGAATAAAAATTTAAATATTTTTTCTAAAATTTATGTTTAAATTAGATTTTAGCGTCATTAATAATATACTATCATCGGATTAAAGGGATTCATACATCGGTAGTGCTGTTTATTTTTTGGTTAATATTTACTATCGGCGGTGTCATTAATTACCGTTCAATTATTTTAAATCATGTATCATCGGATGTGAGTTATTTTAAGAAAAATAAAATAAAAAATAAATTTAAATTTTATAATATAATGATAGGATGATGATTACGATAATACATCGAAGAAACTATTATTTGGAACGAAATTACTATTTTTTCCTTTAATATTAAGTGAATTCATATTATCATGTATCGCAGATAATAACAGTCAATATTATAACGATGAAGTAAATATATGATTATTAAATATATTATTAAATATATTATTAAATATATTATTAAATATATTATTAAATATATCGTTAAATTTATTTATATTAAATTTTTTATTATTAAAAATTAAAAATAATAATTAAATTTAATGATAGAAACACTGTCCTGAAACATCAGCATCAATACTTTCTCTGTTAACCTTTTGGTGGAGCAATGCTTTGATATTAAAGGGATATAAAAATCCATTGAAAAAGGAAAATATGTGGGATCTGAGTTCTAATAATAGAACGGATGTAAATGTTCAAAAATTCGATTATATACTCAATAAGTATCGCATGAAACAATTAAAAAACAAAAAAAGTGAACATACAAAGAATAGTAAAAATGATGAAAGTGATGATTATGATTATGTTAAGAAAGAGTTGGAATTTAATGGTATAATGATACCACTTTTTAGGACGTATTTATGGGATTTATTAATTGCGGCCGCAATTAAATTTACGGACACATTATTAATATTCGTGAATCCCATAATATTGGATTATTTAATCACATTTATGAAAGAGGATAATCACGAACCCAATTGGAGAGGGTATGTATATGCGGTCATAATGTTAATCTCTTCTATGGCCCAATCAATAATGAGCTCTCAGTATGAAGTAAAAATCACGTCCGTCGGAATGAGAATCCGTTCCGTACTCACGAATTCCATTTATAAAAAGGTAATTTATAAAATGTTAAATAAAATTAAGTATTTAATGCTCTCAAAAAAGTTATAATAATACTTAAGCATAATTATAATTAAGAAAAGAATTATAATGATTTAAAAGCATTAATAAAACGTATGTATAAAGAGTTTGCGTCTTTCGAGCACGGGACGTAAGCACTTTACTATGGGGGAAATCGTCAATTTAATGGCCATTGACACGAATCGGGTCATGGAATTTGTCCGCGTCATTAATGAGCTTTGGTCCTGTCCCATGCAAATAGTAATAGCATTATATTTGCTCTATAATCAGTTGGGAATTGCGGCCATCGCCGGTGTCGGGGTTATGACACTTTTGATACCTCTCAATGGTTTTGTCACCGGACGTATGAGATTCATTGAGACTCAAATTATGAAATTCAAAGACGTGAGGATTAAGCTCATGAATGAGATATTAAACGGGATTAAAGTGCTAAAACTATACGCATGGGAAATGTCATTCATGAATCAAGTATTTGGGATGCGGAATAAAGAGGTTTCACGGTTAATCCAAAGGGCATACGTTCAGTCCATTATGGTGTTTTCATTTCAGAGTGCACCGTTTTTAGTGAGTGACATATTAATCTCTTTATACATAAATATACGCATATTATATTTTAATGATATAATAAATTGGATTATTATTATTATTAATGCATTAATTAATTAATTAATTTAATCGTATTAAAGGTGGCAATTGCCAGTTTCACCACTTTTATACTAATCGATGGGAATAATATATTAGATGCGAATAAAGCGTTCGTATCGCTTTCACTATTCAGTCAGTTGAGACTTCCACTAGCACAGTTACCCCGACATGTCACTCTATTCGTTTTCGTAAGTAAATCATTGAAATTATTTTTAAATAATATATTTAAATATACATATAAATTATTTTATATCAGTTTTTGGTATCATTACGCCGCATTAACAAATATTTGAGCGGTGATGAACTCGACGATGACGCCATAACTCACGATGAAATTAAAGAATCGATTTTAGTTAATGATGCATCCTTTTCATGGTCAAAAGATGAATCACCATTAATTGAGAATATATCATTATCCGTGAAACGCAAAGAATTAGTGGCCATAGTGGGTCAGGTCGGGTCAGGGAAATCATCATTACTTTCGGCACTTTTGGGAAATATGTTTAAAGTGAAGGGAAAGGGTATGAAATTAAAATTAAATAAAAAATAAAAAAATTAATACATAATTTTTTGACTAAAATGATAGTTAATTTAAATGGATCAGTGGCGTATGTTCCGCAACAGGCATGGATCATGAATGCATCATTAGTGAAGAATATTATATATACGAATGAATTAAAAAGAAGTTTTTTTGAAAAAGTGATTGATGATTGTGAGTTACGTCCGGATTTGCTGATGCTTCCGGGAGGAGAAATGACAGAAATCGGCGAAAAGGGAATAAACCTTTCGGGAGGACAAAAACAACGCGTATCCATAGCGCGTGCATGTTATTCCAAAGCCGATATTTATTTATTCGATGATCCTCTTTCAGCTCTCGATTCTAATGTCGGAAAACAGATCTTTGATAAAGTGATAGGACCAAAGGGTATGCTCAAAGATAAGGCACGCATTTTAGTGACGCATCGAATTTCGGTGTTACCACAATGTGATCATATAATTGTATTGAAAAACGGTAAAATATCTGAGAGCGGATCATATAAAGAGCTGTTACAAAAGAGAGGGGATTTTGCATCTTTCATTGTTCAGTATCTTAAAGAACAGGGAATTGATGATGATGATATTGATGATGATGAATTAAAGATTTTGGAAAAGATTTCGTCTCTAAAAGAAAGTGGAAGTGAAAGTAATGAGGAAATAGCATTGAGAAAGAGGACGATATCTAGTGGATCCAACTCTAGTAAAAATACCATTGAAAATAATGAGCACAGAAAAGATATCATAAAATGCATTAATGAAAACAAAATTCAAAATCGTGGTAAACTCACTGATGCTGAAAAATCTGAGACCGGATCTGTTAAAATAAAAATATATTACGAATATTTAAAGAAAGTGGGTTTTATATGCGCAGCAATTGTACTAGTATCATACGTGGTTTCTAGTGGATTCAACATCGCCTCTAGTTTTTGGCTCTCCGATTGGAGCGATGAATCCGATAATGACGCGATCAGAAATGACACACGATGGAGAAACGTGCGTTTAGGAGTATATGGGGCTTTAGGATGCGGTGAAATTCTCTTCAATTTAATCGCTGTGATCATTTTGAACGTATCAACGACATTAGGATCTAAATACATTCATAATGAAATGTTAAATCATATAATGAAAGCGCCGATGTCCTTTTATGACACCACACCCATGGGACGCATTTTAAACCGATTTTCGAGGGATGTCGATGTATGTGATTCCATTTTAAATATGAACTTTCGAATGACATTAACACACATGTTCCGGGCATTGGTCGCATTCATTATAATCGGTTGGAAAACACCATGGATGTTAATAGTTATCGTTCCCATTACTGTTATTTACTATTTTATTCAATCGTTTTACATTCCGACATCACGTCAGTTAAGACGAATCGAATCCACGACACGATCGCCAATTTATATACACTTTTCTGAGACAATAGCGGGCGTCGCTAGTATCAGAGCATACGGCAGTATGAATAAGTTTATTGATGAATCAAATAAAAGGGTGGACATAAATCATTCGTGCTTTTACCCTCAGATAATATCAGGGCGATGGTTGGCAACTAGACTCGAATTCCTCGGATATACTATCATCTTTTGCAATGCTCTTTATGCTGTTATCTCAAGAAAAGCATTGAGTTCGGGAATAGCGGGATTAACACTTAGTTATGCTCTGACCATTACACGGACATTGAATAACTTGGTTCAGGCGACGACCAATTTAGAGACTAATATTGTGTCCGTCGAAAGGAATTTAGAGTATACACAAACGCCTGTTGAGGTATGTTCATATAATAAGCAAATACTTAAAATAATAAAGAATTTACACATGAGAATTGTGTAAACTTTTATTAACTAAAATAAGAAACTAGAAAATATTTAACCTAAAGTAACCAAACCTATAAGAGTAATATGTGCACCAATAACCGCATCCGATCAATGACATACAAAATTTAAATATCCCCATTTAGTGTATCTCACTTTATACATGTTTTTATATCTTATAGTAAAAGGAATAGTCAAATACCTTAAGTTATAAGAACTTTTGAATAATACGATAATTTTTAAATATATATACATATGTAAAAGTTTTATAATAAAACTCATTTCTGAAATACAAAAATTTATTTTGTATTTTTTAAAAAATTATCTCAATATAAATGCGCATTGATAATGAACAAAGATATTTGGCCATTAACATCGTCATCATTATTTATACATTTAGTATTTAAACGCATTAATTTTAATTTAATTTTAAAATAAAATTTTAATTAAAAATAAAATTTCTGACGATATATATACGTATGTTTATGATAATGAAAGTAAATATGAATCATGGAATTTTTTATGTAATCATAGTTCAAAAATTTAGTCAAATGTTTAGTTATCATTATTAATAGTTACAGTGAAAGGAAATAATATAATTGAATGCCTTTTATTGAATACCCTGTTTATGTACTAAAATATGTTAAGTATTTTTAAAGTGATTATATTAAACAAAAAAATAAAATGCTCATATAAAAGAGCACCCCTAAAACCGCTCTTAAAATGAAAATAATTGCATTTAAAACATGTTTCTAAATTAGCATTTTCCATCCCATAAAAGCACATTATTATATCATCATATATTTCTAACTTTAATCATATAATAAATGAAATAAATTTATTTCAAAATTATTAAATGAATAAATAAATTTTTAGGCGGAATGGCATTTAGAGGAACATAAACCAAAAGAAGAATGGCCACAGAATGGATTAATCAAATTTGACCATTATAGCACGAGATACAGAGAGGGCTTAGAACAGGTCTTAAATGAAATATCATTTGTGATTAATCCAAATGAAAGAATCGGCGTCGGTAATGATTCATTAATTTAAGAATTAAATTAAATTTTAAAATTAAATTAATATTTTTAATTACCCTTTAGTGGGCCGTACGGGTGCAGGAAAATCATCACTGACATTAGCTTTATTCAGAATAATCGAACCCACGAATGGTACCATTTTCATCGATAATATCGATATATCGAAATTGGGTCTTTACGATTTACGATCGCGATTGACCATTATACCACAGGATCCTGTCCTATTCACGGGAACGCTCAGAATTAATTTGGATCCTTTTGAAAAGCATACGGATGAAGAGATTTGGAATTCCCTGGAATTGGCTCACCTCAAAGAGTTCGTGTCGGCTTTGGAATTAGGTCTTAGCCATAATGTGTCAGAGGGTGGCGATAACTTAAGTGTCGGACAAAAGCAATTGATATGTCTTTCGCGGGCATTATTAAGAAAATCGCGGATCATCGTTTTGGATGAAGCGACAGCGGCGGTCGATATTGAGACCGATGAATTAATTCAAAAAACGATACGAAAGGAATTCTCTGAATGTACCATCGTCACCATCGCACACCGATTAAATACCATCATCGATTACGATCGGATATTAGTCTTAGACAATGGTAAAATCGCTGAATATGAAAAACCAAATGTTTTGTTACAAAATACAAACACAATATTTTATTCTATGGCCAAAAATGCAGGACTCATTTAATATTTTATTAAAATTTATTATAATTACGTATTAAAATTATAGCAAATATTTTATATCCATGTATTAGTACAATCTAACCCGATAATTAAAAACCTAATATTAATTCATATGTATTCAAAAATTTAATGAATCATAAGAACGTATCATTGTTTTGTAACTATAGTCAATTTATATACTTTTATGGAAAATTTATGGAATTTTCTTATAAAATTTATTCACGGAAAATTCCATGGAAATAGAATCATATATTGTTTTACTGATGCATCAAAGTTTAATGCCAAAATTGTATTTCAATACGAATATGATATGCGCATGTTCACGTGTAAATCATTCACAATAAAGTAAACTATGGTGTTAAAATTGGACGCATCAGTAATAATGCTAAAACGTGTAAAACAAAATGTAAATGATGTAAATTTCACATCTAAACATATGAAAAAAAATTGAAAAATAAAATTAAAATGAAAAATTTTCAAAATCACTGTGGTCTTTGAATAATGATTATTTAAAACGATCGTATTTCGGCTGAAGATACATTCAAATATCGACATATCAATGCATATCAATATCCATGCTTAGGTTTTGACCATTCACAGAAATGCTTAAAATTTTGTTACTTTTATTAAGCATTAGAAATCTCTGGAATTGTCTCATATCAAAAACGTGTCATCCGATATCAGTTTTAAGTAATGATATAATGGCAGAATATAATAATGTTTTTGTTAAAAAATACAGAAATCATGAAATTTCCTTATATATTCAAATAAAATATTCATATTTTTATATTATTTATTTATAAAATAAATAAAATGAAATTTAAAATGAAATTAGAAATATCATAAAAATGTGCCGCGTAAATAATTAACTAAACATAATGTGCGATTAAATTCATTTTCTAATCGTTCCCATGATGATTCAATGTAACTTAACATATGTTCACATTTATCTCTTAATATTTTATCTGAAGAAATATTTTCGGCATAAATCTGAAGAAAGAGTCCGATATATGACTGAATTAATTCGAAATCACAATTTTTAACGCTCATCTGTTCCATCGCTTCAATAAAAAGTATCATCATTTCATTTGAATCATTAATTTCCGATGATAATAATCTTATTTCAGCGTCAATCATCGATGGTCCCATTGATTTGAGCATTTCAATAATTGGGTTATAATTTGATCTTTCACCACATGATATTAATAATTTTCCGAAATCTGAAATCGTATTTAATTTAATGATTTGGGATTTCGATGGTGATTCTGATTCTCCTTTTTCTTTGTCATGATTTTCGAATTTAGGCTCTAAACCGGCGATCACAGGTAAAAAGAATGGCGCTTTTTCAGGTTTTTTAACAGCATCTTTCGGTTTATTTCGTTTCTAAATGCATAAATTAAAAATCATATAAATTATAAATTAATATAATAATATACATACTCTTATAATATCCAAATATAATAGATTTTTCCATCGTGAATTTGGTAATAATGAGAGCGTAATTAATTCTTCAGATAATTGTTGAGGACTTTTATATGTTAATTGACTATCATTATCTTCTTTCATTTCAAAATCATTTTCAGAGTCATTTTCGTCATTAATTTGTTCACCATCATCGTCTTCATCATCACGTTTAACTGTGGGCATTTCCAATGTTTTTTCCTCATAATCTTCAGGTAATGGTAAAAGTGTCACGGGACAATATAAAGAAATATTTCCCCATAAATAAATGCCGACATCATCGGCATGTGCCGTCGCAATGAATTCACCCGTCGGTGAAAACGCTAAACTCACGCATGGGGTCGATACACGAAATGCATCAATTAATTTGCCTAAAGGTAAGTCCCAAACTCTTATTACTGAATCCATTGACGATGTCACAATCCATCGGCATTCGTTATTAAATGCCATATCTGTGATCCTATTTCCGTGGGGCCCGAAATTACGAATCACACGATACGTTTCACAATCGATAATATTAACGAAAAAATTGTCCATTGATACTGCTAAAATGGCACTGTGCAAAAATAGAAAAATTAATCGATTAAATATAATGATAGACATTAATTTCATTTATAATGATTGTAATGATTATAGTAAAGACTATACTTTTCTTTGTGAATCACCAATTGATTTATTGATGCCTCTAATTTAATCGATTCAATTAAAGAGCATGCCTTAAATCTCCAAAATTTAACATATGAATCTAAACCTCCGCTAATGATCTTTTGATTTAAAGAATCACACGTAACACCCTGTACTGGACCATCATGACCTTTAAATAAAATCAATAATTTTATCAAAATTTTTAATAATTTATGATTTTTAATAAAAATAATATTTACATATATTTTTAATTTTCTATTTTTAAAAATTAGTATACCTTTGGGATTACCATACGCTGCTCTATGAACAGCCGACTGAATGTTGAATCTGTCGATATGACCCGTGTTATAACCGATTATCACAAAATTACCACATGTACTTAAACATACACACTGTAATTATATAACCCATTAATGTAACATAATTATAAATAAATTGTAAAAAATTACCAGAGCTATGACATTCTGTTGTCCGAAAAAGCGTTTGTGTAATAGCCTATGATCACCCAAACGGAACTTATCAAATGACCATGTGGTCACTGTATCAACACGACGGTGACATGAGGCAATACCGTCCCATTCTTTTTCACGCGTCGTTTCTGTGAATATTAATCATTAAAAACTTAATTTGCAATTTTTTAAATAAATTTATTAATACAGTATAACCTCTGAAAAGCGGAAACATACACAAAACAGACAAAAGTCCTTTTATTCCAATCCTTCCATAGATTTAAAAATAAAGGGTATATCTTAAATTTATAAAAACTCTGCTGCTGACAATATTCGTATTGTAGAGGTTTCACTGTATTTATATTTTATTAATAAATTTATATGATGATACCTGAAGTAAATTCAATTATCGGCGGCATTTTATTTGATTCCCGATAATGTAATCCTTTTGGTTTATGATGTTTCTTTTGAATGCGTTCAAAAGAATCAAATGCTTTTCGTTCATAATATGCGACCCCCAAATTTCGATTGCTCCGTTCTGAGAATATACAAAATGCACGTAATGATGAATCTAATCCCGAACTAAGGATATAATGTCCTTTAATCCCATGAAAACGAATACGTGTCGGGGGTAATCGATGACCCTCACGTATGTATAACAATCGTCCGGTGTAATCCGATTGATCAAAACACCATACCTAAAATCAATACACAAAAAAAGTTAACATTAATTTTGTATTTTAATATAAATTATATTTAATGATTACTTTTAATGAATTATCTGTGGAATTAGTCACTAATAATGATTCATTATGAATAAAATTACATCCAATGATAGGTCCGTCGTGAATGTTCCTCATTTGAGACTCTAATTTTTTAGTTTCCAAATTCCAAATCGCGATATGACCCGACGGTGATGCGGACACCATATGAGGATAACCGTCGGAACGAAACGATAATCCTAAAACGGAACCCCATTCCTGTTTGAACCTAACTATGGTCGTGTCGAATTTCAAATTATGAATGTATATTTCGCCATTGGAAAGTCCAATCGCAACGATGTCCACAGCCGGAGCCTGACATATTTGGGTCACATCCTTACCCCATCCTTTGAATGTATAAATACATTTTTGGGTACGGATGTTCCACAATTGAAGTGACCCCTGAGCTGATCCGATCAGCACTTTATTCAAATATGTCGACGGATGCATTATCACCGTCATTTTAAACGTGTCCATACCGAAAGGTAAAGTTAACACTAAATCTTCGCTTTGAATTTCCCACACTCTCAGCACATTTCCACTGTCAATTGCCAGTAAATGGGGTCCGAACGGTAACAATTGAATCACACTCTTCTCACATCCTTTGAATATCTTCGATTTCTGTTAAAACATTCATTTATTATTTTATATTTTTAAATCATAAATATATCATTAAATACCCATCTATGTCCATATCTCCATCCGAAGATTTCGTTATCTGCGGCCGTAAATATATGTATTGAATCACTCGCGACTGTCGCTATGTCATTAGAATGGGCCTCACCTTTGATATATCAAATGTCAGTACATATATAAGAATATAAAATGATAAATTACATGTTTCGAGTAATTTAAGATGATCATTGTAAACATGGAAATGTTTAGATGCGACACTCACGATTCGCATTTCATTCACTTTTTCGATCATACGAATGATATGAGAAACTCCCGATGTGACTATACCCAAACTCTTATAACCCTCAAATATTTTACTCATTTTTTTCAATTTTTTATTTCATATTTTTAATTCATAATATTTAATTCATAATATAATTTCACACATTAATGTTTTAAAAAAGCACGTGTTACGATGGCCCATAATACACATTTAAATGACACGTGAATAGAGATGTGCACACTGTGCACAGAATAAGTAAATATAGAGATGTCCGATATCATCATTTAATTAATAATTAAATGCTAAAATTATATTCACATTTAAATAAAATGATAAAATGATAATATTATAAAATTTTGACATTTTATTTTTACATTTAATACATTTAATTTTAATTTTTTATAAAATGTTATTTATTTATAAATTAATAAATAAATAACATTTTGAAAAACATTCATAAAAAGTCAATTTTTTACAAAAAATTAGAAACTTTTTTGAGTCAATTTTTGAATTTTAAATACTTTTATGACAATTTTGTTATTTAATGTTTAATTTTCTGTTAAATTATTCATCATAAAATTCTTAAACAAAAATATTTAATAACATTGTGATAAACATAAATCATAATTATATTTTATTATTAAAATTACAAAAAAATGCGAAATTTTTTAGTATTTTTTAGTAAATTTTACTAAACTATAGTCGTACATATAACAATAGCATTCCAATTTATGATTAGAATGATACTATTGAACGTGTACCTAATGATAAATTTGTACATTATAATAATTATCATATACCATATGTATATAAAAAGATAAAGTATGGTACCATATTACCTCACTTTTTACATGTGAATTTATAGCGTGAGATATGTACTTTTTTATATTCAATTATTTATCTTAAAATGTCAAATGAATTAGTTCATGCGTTAAGTTATGTAAAAAGATCATTATCATTTTCATGTAAATGATAACTATTATCGTTATGTAAAAGGTCAGTATTCAATAGTAATAGAAAATACGAGTAAATGGTGTAACCCTCAGCCTGAGGGGGTCTTTAATGTTAGGTTCATTGAGAAGGTGCTGAATCCCGACTAAGATCTGTTTAATGGTAATCATCTCCAATCCTTTTCCTCATTCAAAATCGACAGATATACTTTCGGGTGAAATAATTGCGGTTCGAATTTACACTTCGGGGGTGATGACACATAATCGTCTTTATATATCATAAGCAATTTGTAGAGTCCGTCCTCCCATGGTGTCTTAACAATAGCCATATATTTAATGTCCAAATAGTATTGTACCCTTTTACCCCACTTTTTAGACCGCATCTTTTAAGATGAGCACATTTTATAATGGTCTCAAAAAAATATTCAAAGATGTGCTAAAGAAAAAAGGGATCATTATACCATGAGATACAATGTACCAAAAACGGTTCAAAACGGATATCGGTGTATATAATGATGACATAATTATGACTGAAATGATATATATACTTTCACATGAAAGTATAACTTTTAACATATTTTAGTTTTAAGATATTTAACAATGAGCTTATGGCATCTGTAATCATGCATTATATGACCTTTTATTTTTTAAAATTTTTCAAAAGTTAATATGTATAATATATCAGAACATTAAAAAATTATAATTTCAAACTTAAGGCTAAACACATTTACCATAATATTTAAATAATTTTTAATGCTTTTATTATAATCAATACACTATTGAACTTTTGACTAAACATAAAATTATGCTATTATTTGCGCATGAAACTATAACTGTGTTCGAATTATAACCTCACACGCTAATATTAGTGCATAAACGTCATAATATTAGAAACATTTTTAACGTTTTAATTTATTTTATTGTTATGAAGTTTTTGCACTTATATTGGCGTATGAGCCCATAATTCAGACACAATTGGCATCATGCGAAAATAATAGCACAATTTTAGGCTAAGTTAATGTGTTTATAGTTTATAATGAAAGTGTTAAAAATTATTTATTTATTATTAAATTTGTAAAATGAAATTTTTATAAATTTATTTTAATTTTTATTTATAAATGAATGAATTAAAAATTTACATATTTAATGCAATTGCATTACTAAAATATAGCTTCGATGATAAGTTACCATAGGATACATTAAGTTTACATATGGTCACGTGACGGATGTTCTTTAGTTTGGTACTAAAATAAGAATGCCTTAAATTGCATTTAAATATTTTCCATTCACATATGTGTCTATGATATTTGCATCATAAATTATGATTCATAAGCAATTTTTACAATAAATTTCATTTGAATTTTATATTATAATAAAAAATTTATCATAACATTATGCATATTGTATTATATATTATAATTATGAAAAAAATTTAAATGTAAACATATAATCTTTTATCATATATAATAATTTATGCGAATATTAAATTGATATTAAAGATGCAAATGACACTCTTATCAATAGCTGTATGATTGAATATACGTATTTATAGTTTATTTTATAATACAAAAAAAACATAAAATAAATAAAATTCAATATATTTAAGAGATGAGTAAAAAGCATTTTATTACAGCGTATTTCAGTAAAAGTCAAAGATATATCACATATGCACGCATATGTGATACCCTTTTTCTTAGGGTATTAATAAAGGGTATAATGTCATACATCATCATCATATTGAAATACACAGAAATATATTAAATATAAAGAGAGATCTTCAAAATCGACTTTACTCTTTTGTAATACTTACAGCGGATCATAGGCATTTCAATACATGTACCATCATAGTATATAATAGGGAAATATACTATAACATTGTATACTTATGTATGTACTATTTATGTCAAACGATTTGTAAAGGATTTGAAATGAAAAGATTTATTCATTATTTTATCGTTCCTTTGCAATGTCCATCATTATAAAATTATAAATGAAAATATAAATATAAAATGTAAATATTACATTTTATTATACACGTATATACGTAAATAAATATAAATATAAATTTTAATGCATTTAAACATTTAAATAAATATTTATGTATTTTTATATATTGAATGGTTTCATATGTTTTAGTATTTTTTTGTTTTATATTTAAAAACATATTTCTTAAAACTTTTTATTTCCATATTTATATTTTTTCCGAATATATTTTATTCTCCAATTAAATGGACAGCAATTTTTATCCCAAAAAAATTATTAAAAATCATATTAAATTTTTAGAAATAAATTAAATATATTTAATTATTTACTAAGAATTTTAAATTAATCCTTTTAAATGATTTAAAATAATTATATTATGTTTTTAATGATTCGCGGACATATAATATTATAAAATAATAAATAATTTTATGTCTAAGATTTAATACTATTAATATTTTAATAAATTTTAGTATAAATAAATTAATTAAAAGGTTTTTAATTAATAGTTTTAAGTTTACATAAAACTATTTACATTAATAAAATTCAAAAATTATTTTTATATAATTTTTTAATATTCAAAAATGAAATGATATTAAATTATAATATTAAAGAGATTATGAAACATGAGAATTTAAATGCCGATTTTATTCATTAAAAACAATATAATCATTGATTTTTATTCATTAATATAAAGTTACATTTTCAAAGAAAAAAGTCATTTATTAATTTAATTGTTTATATCAAAGGATTTATCACAAAATATAAATGTATTTAAATGTATATGCAAATATATGCGCATATATTTTCAAAATTATTTTATTTATAAATTTATGACATTTTTGTATATTATTAATATCCATATTTAGCTCTTTAATGCGACAGACACACACGTATTTACGAAATGTCATTATAATTAAAAATAATGAATTTAATTTTTATATCAATAATTAAAAATTCTATAATTTTAAGAAATTTTCAAATTATTTAAAAATTATTTTATATAAAATCTATGTTTTGATGTCATAATTATTTATTAAATAAATCTGAATATATTTATTTACATAATTAATTAAATCATTACATATTCAAAAATTTCATAATTTTGATAAAAATATTTAATTTATATTTTTATTTATA
>JAQIXB010000410.1:0-18218 GCA_034697405.1 Mesoplophora pulchra | reverse complement strand
ATTTTCCGTTTATGAAAAATAAGTTTATTATATAAATGTAAAATACATCTTTATAATGTTAATATATGATATTAATAATTAATAATGTCACTTAAAAAACATGAATTTATTTATTTATCGGTGCATAATAATTTACTAAAAATATTTCAAAAAAATACTTTTATTATAATGAGATATTATTGAATATATGAATTAATTTATTTTTAGCTTTTATTACATTTTTTTAATTTAAGTTTTTTTTATAAAATATGCAGAGACATTAAAAAAATTAATTTTTTAAAAAATATAAAAAATATTGCATATGTAAGCATATGTATATGTATGTGATGCGATAATAATTTTCTAAATTTAAAAATGAAAATTTTTATTATTTATACCTAATTATGTAATATAAATGTATTCTGAGCTCATTTTTCTTTAATCATCTTAAGAATAATATATTAGTAATTGCGTAATAGCATCTAATAGTATATAATAGTGTATAATTCGTGTATAATGTTCGTATATACTTAACATAACTTTTTCGATAATAATAACTAATGTATTTACCGTATTTAGTCCATTTTATTCCATTCTTTTTCAATGATAATCATTCTCTTTATTCACGTGTGTCTGTCTCTATGGTGCTAAAATCGGCGCTCATCCATCACCCGCTCTTTTCTCTTTTTACTCTCATTTTGTTTCATAATATAACTATTATAATGGTATAATGTAATATAAGTATATCTTAAGTAAACTTTTATTTACAGACTGTTTTCATATTCATTTATTTCGAGCATAGTCCTTCATTAGCATTTCCTGTTCCTTAATAATTGGTTAATATAAACGTATAAAATACAATGAACACAAATGGTGAATCGGATTTAGAATGATCACATTCTTAAGCGAAAACTTATGTTTTCTTTCAATTTATTAATCATTTATTCACTTTTTACTTAATTTATTTCACGTAAAAAATGTTTACGAAATTTTTATATTTTATTCATATTTTTGAAGATAAACATAAAAATGAATAAATCTTTTTCATCAATTAACTGAAACGTGAATTAAGAAATTAATAATTAAATGTATATTAAAATGTGTGTATTTTTTAAAAAAAAATGAACACATTATTTTGATTATAAACAAAATATATTCATTCACAGCCATTGTTTTATATTAATTTAAGAAATTTAATATGAAATTTATTTCTAAAAATAATTATGACTCATGACGTAATTGAATTTAAATATGTATGAACTTTGCTTACGTCTGAATATGAAAGAAATAATCCGATTCTGTTCCATTTATAAAATGAATGAATAATTACTGATAATAGTGAATGCATTCACATACAAAACACATTAATCATGGAAATGCGTGAAACAAATTTCAGGTGTAATCATCTTTAGCCCGTTTTTCACTCTCTCATAATGCACTCTTTTTGTGTGTCTCTTTAATTCTCTTTTCATATTCTCCCTCTGCATTGAGCCATAACTTTAAAAAATGATCGTTCTTTTACTTCACGATCATAACGAAGATGATGATCGTCATCATCACATGATCATCATGATGAGCATCATGCTCATCACACGCCTCTTCACATGAATCACATTTTTAGCATCACCTTTTTTCGTACACAATAAAAGTGTCCTTTTGTTTAATGTACCATCAGCATGATGATGGGCGTTTATACCAAAAATAGAGTTTCAAATGTATTAAAAGAGGAATATTGAATGAGAAAAAGAATGGTCCGATGACAATAATGGACTCTGATTTTCATGTTATAGTAATAGTAATAGTAACAGTTCTATTATAGTGCTATTCTATTCTATTCCTTTTGAATATTCCATTCTGTTTTATGCCATACAAATGATACAAATGAACTCATGAACTCTTTGCCATAAACATAAATATTTAATATTCCGATGCATTTACTAAAAATTCCCATTCCCATACGTATCAGCGTTTTCCATCAATGTTTTTGGCTCTCAGAACACTGGATTTGTGATACTGTGTGATATACTAGTGCTATGCTAGTGATATACTACATTTACTACATACATTTAGTACTATTGATGTTAGTACTAAATGCTCTTTGCACTATGCACTTATTCTTTTTCGGCATTCATTTCTTAATAGGACCTGTGCCCGAATGAAAACAAATGAGCATCTCTAACGAGAACCATTACTAGCATCTACTAACATACACTAACATCCACTAGCATTTACTAGCATTTTCTTTTAACAATTCGTCTCAATAAAAAGAGCAAATTCAGCATTCAGGGAATACTCCCCTTTTTATGTACACTCTTTGCTGTTTAGTATATTCACTATTTACCCCTATAAATGCTCATATATAAATTTATTTCACTTTTGATACTCTAATATTTTCGGCATTATTATACTTAAATATGGCACTAAATTCTTATATATAAATAGTTCATCGATGATATTCATGACAAAAAACTTTTAAATTTATAATTCTAAAATATAAAGAAATATAAAATAAAGTGTTTTTTATCATTATTATATATTTTAAAACTCTATAATTTATGTAATATTTCAAATTATACTATAATTTAATTTATGTTTAGTATTTTTTATTCTAATAGTGTTTGACATTTATAAAAAATTTATGAATTTTTCTTTTATATTTTATTATATATTTAAGCATTTTAAAAGCATTTATAAAAATTAAAATTTTATATTAATTTAATTTTTTAATGAAAATATAATACAATTTAAATAAAATTTTGTAAAAAATTTATAATTTTGAATATTATTTTTTATATTTATTTACATATTTAAGAAAAATAATAATTACATTAACTTTAAAATTGAAATGCAAAACTTTTAACTTTAAAAAGGAATGGCATTTAATTCATTAAAATGTACTTCGGGTGTGATCATACAATCGGTGGCAAATAATACATCACTATTGTCAAATGACACAATATCATTATATGAAAGTCCTCCGTTCACATAAATCACTGTCTTTTTATTACATTCATTTTCATTTTTGAATTTCGATGTTTTTTCAGCATTTAAAAGAAACGGAAAACGGCGTTCACTTAAATCATCGTTTCTAACATCAGACACTAATTTACAAATGCCATTCATTTGTTCCTTTAAATTCGATTCATTCAATTTATGAACGATGTTAACATACCCATTGATATCATTCCATTCAATTTTTTCATTATTTTTTCTCACATTTTTTAATATTTTTTTGACACTTTTATCTGAAAAATCATCGATTAATAATCGGCAAAGAATTAAAAGTCTAATAATATCGAAATGTGTTATTTCTTTAATTGAATTATGAATAAATTTTTTTAAATATTTTATTCGACCCTTTAACGTGTTTTCACGTAAAAAATACTCTGACGATTTAAAGGGTGTTTCATTAAAGAGTATTCTTTCGATTCCGATCATTTCGTTATATCCGTACCGTGAAACATCACTTAGAACTTTCTCTTCAATTTCCTGTAAATACGTCATATGCTTATTATATGTTTTCGTATGTGTTTTGGAATTAAATATATTTTTAAATTCATTATGAATATGATCGATCGTAACATTCTTTAAATGATTATTAATTAAACGATCATCACTGAAATATTCTCTTTTTATTTCATTATAAATGAATGCTCTGTAATTATATGAATGCCGTACGCATGTGATCATATCAATAGTTCGATCGACGATTATCAATTGATAATTATGTTTAAAATGTTTACATTTTTCATTCGTTTTTAATTCATTTTCCATAATATTAGAAACTTTTTCGGCGATTAATTTATTATATTTATGGAAACTTTTCATGTATCGAATAATTAATGGAAATGCATTCATTTCAATAAATAAATTCGCAATTTTTTTGCCGATTTTATCGACCATTATCTGTAATTCATCGCCTTTTTCTTTTGTCTCATTTATTATCGGAATTTTATCATTAATCCATTCAATAAATGGTTTATAATCCAAAACCATAATATTAGGATCTGCAAATTCTAAACCATAAAATGCTCGAATTTTGTCCGATGATACTATAGATTTAAGTTCATTAAAACGCATATTATTATTAATGTCAATCATTTCATTAGACATTATGTATAATTTTTTAAAATTATTTTTTAATGATATTTCATTCATAATTAATTTAATATCAGAAAATTGTTTATCATCCATATAATCGATGGATAATAAATAAATCAAATAAAAGCGCTCTAAAATTTGATCATTGATATTTTTATCTTTAATATTGAATGATGCGGACACTGCGATCGGAAATTTCTTCATTTTAATATTAATATTATCAAAAACATTCGATAATAATTTAATGCTCATTTTATCATAAATGAGAATTTTTCCTAAAATTTCATTTTTATTTCTTTTATCACATTTAACGATGATTTTTTTCATATCATTTAATAATGAATTTTCGTAAATATTTCGAAATATTTGTGTTAAATCATAATCGGATAAATCATTAATATCATGATTAATGACTTTTTGAGAGTGTATCATAATTCTCTCTCCGAATGTTTTTTCATTAATTTCATCATTATAATCATTGACGTTTCTTTGCGACGGTTTCAAAATATCAATAAACTTTTGTTGCGCCGTATTTATGTTTAATTTTAATGGTGATATATTTGGTGATAATGTCACTGACAATCGATGCAAAAATTCCTCCATTAATGGCATTTAATTATGCGATAAATTTTTAATTAATTAATATTTAAATTTAAAAATAAATATATGATGATACTCAATGTATATGTGTAATTAGCGGTATTTTAATTAAAAATATTTTAATAGAATTATATTTTTTAATATGAATATTTTAAATTTATTTATATTTCATATTTAAAAAATGTGATTATGTGATTATGTGATTATTGATATCATTCATTGACATTTAATTGTTACATTTATATATTACCCTAAAGTCCGGTGTATACTCCGCACCCGTGCATAATCCGCAGCGTTCAAAATATAGTAATTTTATAAGTTTAATTGTATCAATAGATAAAAAGCTGTATAACACGCACCCCATAGATAACCCGCACCTGCTAATTCTTTTCAAAATCTTCTAAATTTATTAGATAACCCGCGGCATATCTACGGGACTTTAGTGTAGTATTTTCAAAAATAAATCATATATTTTTATTTATCATTTTAAAATGAATTATAAATTAACTTTTTTTTTAATAATTTAAAATATTTAATAAAATATAAGTCAAAGATAATTTTTTTAGTAATCTATGCATTTCTTTATTCATTTGCAATATATGTACATAAATGTATTATGATTTACATGTATGTTTAAAAATTAAATCATATGATTTATAAAATATGCATTAAAAACTCGATTTTTGTAAACACCGATTTATATGCACATAATTTATTATAAAAATTATTTTTTAAATAAATATTCATCTGAATTTAAATTTAATTAATTTAACTATGCACACGTTTCTAAAAATATTTATAATTTATATTTACTATGATTTAAATAAAATAAGAGAAAAGTCATAGTAAAATCTGCAAAATATGAATTTATGACTAAAAACATTTATTGCATAATCAACCATATAAATTGGATACATTTATAAAAAACATTGGACTTTTAAGGCATAAAACAATATACAGTGCCTACCACTTAATAAGAGAATTATACAGTGATATGCAATAGAATAGGTACAGTTTTTTTCTGAAAATTTATTCCTATTCTATTGCACATCACTGTACGCTTTATATGTTACTCATACGATATGAGTAACACATAA
Source organism: Mesoplophora pulchra (assembly GCA_034697405.1). NCBI lineage: Eukaryota > Metazoa > Arthropoda > Arachnida > Sarcoptiformes > Mesoplophoridae > Mesoplophora > Mesoplophora pulchra. The sequence goes on along the minus strand of JAQIXB010000410.1, from coordinate 12,441 downwards.
GGCCTGTGATTCTCTTATTAATTTGTGATCATTGTAATGTATAAACCATTTAATGTGTAAAAATAATTATATATAAAATTAAATATAAAATACACCTATAATCATATAAATTTTATGCGGTCGATTATGTGGAAAATATGTATCGAATATAATCACATTTTTTTGTATTTTATTATTGTAATTTATTTAAAGAAATACTAAAATCCTAAAAAAGTATTTAATTTTTGCATATTTTAAAATGAATATAATTTTAAAATTTTTATTAAAATTAATTTTTATATATCCCTGAATTTTTTGTGCTCTGCAAGTTTATGCAGCTATTTTTACATGAATAATGAAAAAATAACTGAAATATTTATTTTATTAAAATAAAACATATATTATTTTATAATTTAATAATAGTATATTATGCAAATGTTAAATTACATTTTCACATCATTTTTGTTTTAAAATGAAAGATAAAAGTATAAAAACATATTAAAGTATTTATATTTATAAAATGTCATAATATTGCATGATATTGAAAAAATCATAAATTATTATATAAAAATAAATATATAATTTAATACGATGGCGATTTTGAGATTTACTTTTAAATAACGTGCGAAATTTATAAAATTCTCTCAAAAGTTTATTTCAAAAGTTATATATTGTAATATATATATATATATATATAACTTTTATGATCAAATAAAGTTTCAAATCGATTCTGATATAAGTGTACATAAAAGTCTAACACTAATATCATAACCAAACATCAATAGGATGATATGATATCGAAAAGGAGTGCCTTTCACTAGTGTCTTTCAGTAGTGTCTTTCAGTAGTGTCTTTCAGTAGTGTCTTTCGCTAGTTTCAAAGCATCAAATAGTACCCGACTGATTATGTGAGCAGAATAACGTAAAAATAACATTCCATAAAAGAAATATGAAAGTGTTTTCTCAATGATTCCACTAAATGATAGACGTTCAATGGATATTAAACACTGTTTTGGTACTCATTTTTCAATATGTTCCTTCACTCTTTGCACATGTTAAGCGACTGTGTCCAGTCTCTGTTGTGACTCACGTCATGAAATAGTTAACTGTTCACGTGAAATGAAAAGCCGATTGACCACGAATGACCACATTCGGTCATCTTTACAATTCAAAGCATTCACTGCAATCTCTTAACTAAAGAAATATGCCATATAATGTCATATCCTAAAATAACATTTCGATACGCAAATAATGCACTGAAATTTATATATTAATATATATTATATGCTCATATTGTTTTATATAATTTTAAATTTTATTTATAGCTATTGTCATATTGTTATTATTATATTATTAAAATTATTTTCCCAACAATATGTATGTATGTGTGTATGTGTGTGGTCACATTTCGATACTTTTCAAAAATTTTCGATACTATCGAATATGACGTCATAAAAAATTTTATAAAAAATATAACAATAAAATTAAATTACAATTATAACAATATATTTATAGTATAATTTTATACAAATTTAAAATATTGTTTAATTTGTCTTTATAACAATATATAATGTAAGATGTAAATAGAAGTCCCATGCCTTAATGTAATCCCGGGGCTTATATTCGGGGGCTTACTTTTTCAATATACCTGTACTATTAATTAAATTGTTTATGACAGTAATTTAATAGGAATTAAATATAAAACATTAATAAATAATTTATTACTTTTAATTAAATAATATAAATTAAATTATTATGATTTAATAAAACTTTAAACTTAAAATGTATAAATAATTCAAAGATTATATTATAAAAATGCTTAAAATGTATGAAATGAGTGCATAAATGAGTAATAAATAATTTATAAATAATTTATTTCTAATAATATATGATGCATTATATCGTTTTATTATTATATCGATGAATGAATAAATGAATGAAATTTTTATTTAAAAAAATAATTTTTTTTATTCATTTATTCATTCATTCATTGAATAGGATCGGATATTAACTTTTTTTGTATAATATAATGGGGAATCGCATATGATTATCATTATGTTTATGTCTCTGTAAAAAACATATGTAAATCAATTCATAAAAACACTAATAACAATAATAGCATTTTTATAGAATAGTGACAGTACAAAAACTGAAGAAAATTGAGATATTTTTATATTTTTTCTTTTTTTACGAATAATATATATATGACTCATGTTATATTATGTATATTATATTATATACATTATATGCATTGAGATATTGATAGTAAAAAAATAGTAAAACAATAGTTAAAGTATAATTCATATGCCATCTTTTTACGTGCATATCATATCACTTTATTATATCATATGTACATTTGTGTAAAGGGAATACATAATACTGAAATGACATATATAAAACAAATGATTTTTCTTTTACTTTTTTTAGTGTTTTTTTCATACTAAAGATGAATTAAGGTTATACATGTGTTATAAAAGCACATTTAAGCAAAATCCTTATCATATACACGCGAATCATAATAACATATGTTTTAAGTGCGAAATAAATATATATTTTTTTCTTTAGTTAAACCCTTACGATTACAAAAAAATCATTTTCTAATATAGTTATATATAGTTATAATACTAATAATACTAGCAAAAGTATCACTATCTATCTGTACATGTAAATGAAAAAGAATATACTATATAGTTTACCATTGAATATATTTGCTTAATATATACTTTAGTTTTCAGAGTCATTTTTTTATTTTAATTAATAATGTCATATTACATTGTAATAAATTTATACTGAAATAATAACTATTTTTATATGTGTATACGTTTATTCTTCATATTGTACATTGTATTATATATACAATATATATACACACATTTAACAAAAGTTACAAAAGTTTAGAGACGGATTTTTTGCCCGTTCAGTTTAGTTTTTGATATTAGTTTTAATATAAATAAACTATGATTTAACATATTTAATTGATACTTAATTTAAATAATTAAATTCGCATATATATACATACAGTATATACACTGAATTGTGAAAAGTTAGATTACAGATGATTTAGTCTTTCATAACATATTATTAAAAAAAATTCGAGTCATAGGACTTGTGACGTATGTCTGTCTGTGCCATTTTATATATGCGGTGATTGGATATAAAAATAGTATAATAATGCATGTGTTATTAATGTGAACGAAATAATGATAAATATCATTCGTAATCATTTGATTTATATTTTTTAAATAAAGTTATAATTTAAAATTAAATTTATTAATAATATATCAGATTTATCGGGTTTTTGACTTTTAGTTATTAATTAAAAATGGCGCATAAATGAGGCGTGTTTTTATCTATTTTTTCACAATTCAGGGAATATATACTATTATTATAGTAACGGATGTTTATTTTATGACTTACACTTTTCAATATGTTAATGAATATGCATATTTATATAAATGCATAAAAAGGATATGGAAATCATGTTATTTAAAATATTAAAATTTAAAATTATAATTAAATATAAAGTTAATTTTTATAATAAATTTATACACTGTGTACGAAGATAAAGACATATCTATCCGCAGTGCTTATGTAGTGCTTATGTGTGTATATATTTATGTTCACGTTTATAATATGCTTAACATACGCATAAGCGCTGCACAGATGAGTTTTTAATTTCGTGCATAGTGTATTTAAATTTTAAAATTTAACAAAAATTATGCTATACATATGCTGTGCATATGTGCGTATAAATACAATGAAAAATGTTCAGTCATAAAATAAACAGAGGGTATATAATAAAAGTGAATATTATTAAATAAAATTATATGTATCGTTATAAATTATTTTAAACGCTCATTAATGTTTAAGCATTATCAAAATCGTTTATCTAAAAAATGCAATAATATTTTAGCATAATAATAATACCGTATTAATATATTAATAATCACGATAAAAATACAATTAATTATTTAAAAGAATTTTTTTGTGTCATTTATTTTTTCAATTAAATTGAGATCATTAAATTTTAAATGCGATTTTTTAATAATATAAATATATTAATACATACAATAATTATGTGTTTATTATTTGATTTTTTAGTTAAATTATGCATATGTTTTATTATAATTATAGAGATAAACTTTTATAATATACTCATGGGCCAAATTAACTTATTAACTCTCATAATTCTATTACACGCACAAATATTTATTTTAAAAGTATATTTGAAATATTTTAAAAACAATTTTTTATCATAAATAAATAATCAGATTTTTTTTATCATAATAACTAAAGTGTTAAAAAATATAATATTTTCGTGCACATTCAATAATCATAAATTTATTTTTTTAAATCATTGATACTGAATCTTTAAATCCATGATAATGTTTTATTTTATATTAAATTTGAATATTATTTCATTTTAAAGGTGAGGCCATTATTGCATTTCATTATTTTATTCATAAAAAATAAAAATATATATTAATTATTTACTAAAAAAATACTAAATTTAGAATATTTTTTGTATGAATATATCCATTTAGACCCATGTGTATAATGATAATTTATTATATAAAAATTTAATGTTTTTATAAATTTCATAATAATGTTATTGTATAATATTATTTAATAAAATTTTAGGATAATTTTATTAATTAATTTTTTAACATTTAAATATAAATGTATAAAAATGAAAATATTTTTAAATAAAATTATTATTATTAAATTTTTTTAAAAAAAATCATAAATAAATTAATAAAAAATATAATAATATTTAATTGATAAATAAATGTAAAGTTAGGAATTTCCCGTGAAAATAAATAAAATCTCTGATTTCCTATGTTTTCCGAACCCATAAACTTTCAGGTTTCATTATTTCTGAATTATAATCAATGGAAAGAGCAAAAATAATTATTTTTTTAAATTATTACTTTTCCCGGCATTTTCAACATTTCCATTAGTCCCGGATCCAGACTCATCTCTAATTATATATACAGATTATCCTAACTTAGCCTAAAATACAAATATACCAAAATTATTATAATTGTAATATAATAATGCACGCATTTAATTATTATTTAATATGATTCATTATTATTTAATATTATACATAATTAATATTATAAACTTTTACCATTTAATTATCCATATATATGCACGTATTTAGTACTTTATGATAATTATATTTACTGAATATATATGTTCAAATGTATTATTAATATTTTAATTTATTAATAATATTATAATAATACTGTAATATCAGGTAAAGGAACGTTTAATCAAAAGCTTTTTGATCGTGGGGATGTTATGTCGAAAAATTTTATCTCATTTTGAATCGGTCCTTTCGGTCGAAAATTTTTTGTTTATATGCCCTTTGGTCGAAAAAATTATTGAGGGAATTAAAAGATTAAATTTTTATTAAAATTTATTATGCCCATTTGCTTCACATAAAAATTAATATTTATGAAAATATGTATAAATTTTCATAAATATATAATATAAAATGAGTAAAAATATTCAAATACATTAGCCATTATAAAATATATTTTTAATTAATTTTTATATTAATTTTGTTATTATTTTATTTTAAAAATTAAATTAAAAAATAATAAAATTTTGAATTAACGTATTTTTATTGTTTATAAAAGTGCATTTTATGAATGAATATATGCACACATATTTGTTTATACGCATTTTACTTTAATAAAATGCTCAAAGGATTAAAAAGATAAACGGATTTATTTTCGACGTCCCTATTTTTAATCGTATTTCGACCAAAATGGGTTCGACCAAACATCTCTCAACCGTAATACTTATAATGTAAAATAGTAATGCTAGTAAGACAATGTTTTATTATTTTACAATCGTTACCATTTTTTTATTAATAAATTAAATATATTTATTTATAAAATTATTTAATGAGTAACTAATTAATAATCACGTGATTCTTTAATCCATATTATAACATTTTAATTTTAACATAATTTATAATAATGTACATATATACATGTATGTAAATATACAGTAAAACCTCTAATAATAAAACATTTATAAGAAAGACATTGTCCGGAGCAGAAAATGAATGAAAATATTTTTTCGCATAATTAAAGAATAGGAACAGAGATATGAAAAGTGCGTTGAGTTTAGGGGAAAATATATAATTAATTTATGAAATAAAATATTTAAATTTAATTCAATTAATATGCGAATGGGCTGACTTTTCAAATAATGTAATCATTATAAATAATTATATAAATGAATAAATATGTATAATTATATATAATTAATATATATTTAATGATAATAATAATAATAATGCTTATAATTGATGCTTTTTACAGAGATTCTATCGGTATATTCATTGAAATTCCGGCGTTTATCAGTTCCGAATGCGATTCCCATGGGATCATCGCTGTATTTACATTGCGATTATGATATTGAAAATGATAAATTATATTCAATAAAATTTTACAAAAACAGTTTAGAGTTTTACTGTTTCAGTGTCCCCGAAAATCGTGACTCTGAACATAAATTCTTCCCTCAGTACGGCATAGATCTCGACGTAAGTATTTAATATCATACTTCTAATATACTATGTCTACATTATGTCAAATTTAATTTCAAAGTCCTATGACTTTTACTCATAATGTATAATTCATTTATTAATGTCTATATATAGACTTTATTTATAAATTGGAATTTTCGTATTTTCAATATTCACGAATGCAGAAATGCATACTTTTTATATATCGTATAAAAAGACACACGATGAGGCTCTTTATAATTAAATTTGTCATACTGTATTCATGATTATTATGTATTTTATATATTGTGATATATTGAACATCACATCCATTGTATCAAATAGAGCATTCTTAACAATAGCAATTTACTATTGCATAGTATATTTTTAAGAATGCGCTATTTGACTATAATGGAGCTGATGTTTTATAAATGTCACGCGATATATTATATTCTTATATCTGTATATACAAAATATGTATGTATAAAAAAGTGAATTTTAATATACGTATTGTATGATATGATGTATTCAATTCATTATAAATGTTGAATTATGTGTATATGCATCTCAAATAAATATACACATTTAATATATCTATGTATAAATATATATATATATATATATTTGATATATAGAAATATATCATTGAACTTTTATTTCAAAATAATATACTAAAAATATATATCATCACTAATAATAAATTACTATACACTTTCAGCTGAAAAAAAGTAATGCGACGCACGTATTTCTTAAGAATATTGATGTGAATAGTGAAGGGACGTACGGGTGCGAAGTGACTACATACTCATTTCAAACGTTTTATAAAGAAAAAGATATGAGAGTTTATGGTATATATGCCCTTTCATTACACATATTTACCTCACATTTTCTTAGACATGTTCTTAGAGTGAGAAAAACATCACTGTTTTATAACTACAGATATAAGACCATTTTAGGTTATAAATAAAGACGCAAAATGTGCTTAAAATACTTTTTTTTTATTTTAAGAGATATTAAAGAAAAATTTCGAATGTGTCAGTATCTATTAAAAATATACCGATTTACGCCAAAAAACATTTTGCTTTTTTTGTAAAAAAATTTTGCTTAAAATTTACGTCTTTAGTTATAAGATACTATTTCTATTTTTTTTATTATGTCAAACTTATGCTTTACCCACTGCTATAAGACATGTTTATAATGTCAATTATAAGAATATATTCATTTTAATATTATTTTTTATAAATAAATTTCATTTTCATATTAAACATAAAAATATAAGTATATAATGACTAAAATATAATAATAAATTAATGAATATATTTTAATATATATGTGTACGGAAGTTATGCATGTGTATTTCAATATATTTATTAATTAAATTAATTATTATGATTATACTTTTTTATCATTAAATAATTTAAATTAATTATTGATTCTATTAATGAATATATTTGAATGACTTAATTTTTAAGAATAAAAATAACATTCATTATGCACGAAATAACGTTAATATTTTTTATATGCAAAACTGTATATTATATCATGTATGTTATATCAAAAAATGTAAAACTTTTTTAATTTTAATTTCATTCAAAAAACTTAAAAATCTGTTAATACTATAACTTTAGTATATAAATATTAGATTTATAATATATATATTAAAAGTAAATAATAATCGCCTCAAATTTGTGCATCGATGATAATGATACTGACATTTTCACATTTTTCTAATGAATGAGTGAATATCACACGCGTTATTATTAAACGCGCATTTAATTAACGATCATTATAAAATGAATTTAATTTTTTGACACTTTTAACAGTAATGCCGATACATAAACAATTGCATATTGTGACACATCAGACACAATATAAAATCGGAGATTATATTAATGTGACGTGCATTGCGCCCCCATCCAAACCTCCGGCATCTTTAGCATGGTTCATTAATGGTGCTCTCGTAAGTAATGCTACTATTTCAGTATGCTAGTATATGAATGTACTAGTACACTCACAGTACTTCAGTGTACTTGTATTTCACTATACTAGCTATTTAACTTTTTATTTTTAAATTAATTAATTTAATTAAAACGTTTAAATTTAAATCTAAATAAATGTAAAAATAATAAATTTTAATTTCAGCATTCTTTATTTTTTGTAAAAATTCTCATTTTAATTAAATATTTGAAAATTTTTATCGTTTATTATTAGACTTATGTTTTATGTGTTTATATTTATATTTATAAAATTTAGTAAATATTTATAAATATATTAATAATTTACATAAATTTTTAATTTAATAAATTAAGTTTTAGATATAAACAATCATAGTTTAGTAATAATGCTTTTAATTAAAAATATCAGAATTAAAAGTAATTAATTTAAAGATAAATAAATTTTTAATAAATTATTTTTATGGAAATATCGCAATTTATTTAATAGAAATAAAACGATATATTATTTAACATTTATAATATATAACAATAAACATAAATGAGAATGTTAATTTAGTGCTAAAATGAGCTTTTCTCAAATAAAAGAATGTGTTTTTAGATCATTTTCTGCCCTCATTCTGTACATTCTCTATTATTACTTTCATTTTCCTTTTGCTGAACACTGAACAATACAACAATATACTAATAAACTAAATATTGTATTAGTATATTACAAATAGTGTCAGTACATTTTTGGAAAATAAAAATAAATTCCCGAAATTCCCGAAAATTCCAATTATTTTTATTTTAACATTTTCTAAACATTTAAGAGAATAGATAATGATATCATGCAATTGACAATGACATTAATTAATAGCGTTATGACGTAATGATTATGTCATGCCTCATCCATGAACAAAATTTATAATACAATATATGTGAAGGAATAATGGGAATGAAATATATATTCCCAGAATTTCACCATTTTCCATTCTTTAAATTATCCATTTTCAACTAACATTAAGTACATGTATAATGTTAACATTATAAAACAGTACTTAAATCTAATAAAATAGGGAATGATTTTCATTTATTTAAAAGAATTATTTTGTTCATTGTGTATAACAATATCATTAATTAAATTCAAAGAATCGATTTTATTAAATTTTTTTAAAAATAATTTATTAAATTATAATAATTAATTTTTATATTGTAGAGGGGTCCTATGAGAGGGTATACTCAAAAATTATTTAATAATTTTTAATTAAATTAATTAACTCACATTTTAAAGCTTTCATTTTAAATTTTATTTTATAATTCATTTTATAATTATTTTATTATATAATGTTAATGTTAATTGATATGATATGATATCGCAATACTCAAAATGTGTACATTTTAAAGGGGTATATATAGTTTATGTTAAAAGGGCGCGGTTAATTTTTACATTATTTTATAATTAAACAATAATTGTTTTTATTAATTTTAATTTTTTATTAATTTTTTTATTGATATAAATATGCATAAACAAAAGATGTTTATGCATATGTCGCATCGCGAAATATTTAACGGAAATTGAAATATAATTTTATATTAAATTTCAAAATAATTATTATTATTAATATTATAAAGTTAATGTTTACTAAGATATCATACTTTTAGAATAATGATATAATAAAAGGTTTAGGGACTTTTATTCACCCTTACATTTGTTCGATCGTTGTTTGTTCAAAAAGGTAAACGGATTATAGTTATATTAACACTAAATTTAGCATGAGTAGTCAAGCTAGTAGTCAGCAAAGCTTATTAATTAAAAATAAGTCAAATGACATAATAATCTGAAAATTATTTTGTGTCTGAATTTGATGGATGCACATAATGCAATTTAAACCGTATCTTAATAATGTCCAATTTATGCATAACAATTAATTTTTAGTCATTTTTGAGTGATTGTGGCTCTACGGACATATAATATATATATATATAAATCGATTTAAAAGCAGTATTAATGCAGATTTTAATTATAAAATTAGTTTTTAATTATAATAAGAAAATTTAGTTAAATTAAATTTAAATGTAGAGAAAGGTATGTCATATCACGCAGTTTCAGGTCATTACAGTGCATAAAACAAAAGTGCATTTTTTGAACAAATGTGAGGGTGAACAAAAGTCACAATACCATAATATAGATTATAATATAAGTATTTGTTAATGATATACTAATGATAGAGTTTTAAAAGAATTTTATTATATTTTTTAACGCTTTTTATTATTAATATGAAAATTTAAAATTTATTATGATGATCATTTTAAACTTTTATATTTTAAAATTATAAATAAATAATATTAAAATTGAAGCATGATGATGATAATGATTATATGATATTAATATTTGAATTTTAAATTTTTTATTAAATATATTTATAAAAAGCCATTGTTATATATGTTCCAATTTTTTAATTTATCATAAAATTTATTTTTTATGAAAAAAAAATAATTTTAATTTTAAAAAATCTTTTATCATTGAATATTATTGAATAAAAATAGAATTTTATCGTAAAAATATAAATCTCATTTTTGACCATTCTCTTTTGTCACTTTTGAAGGATGACATTTCCATCGTCATTCTCAATATGCATTTAAAAGTGAATCCCTTTTATATGTGAATGAATTGCATTTTCATTATTCTCATCATATGCTATTTCATGATAATCATTAATGCCATTTTTAAAGCGTGTTTCACGCTATGGACTTTTGACTGACATTACATTATATAATATTTATACATTATACATTTATACATTTCTGTTTTATTTATAAATTCCTAATTTTTGCTCATTATTAATTTTTAAAATTATTATTAATATTATATGATAATTTTCAATACAAATATATTTTGATCATGCAAACTTTTGAGGCAAAATTTATTATAAATTATATCCGTTAATTCATTTTTTAAATAAAATATTTAATAAAACATTAATATTAATTTTATAATAAATATTTATTTTATTTTATAATTAATATTAATGTGCAATTAAATCATATAATATTTTTAAATGTTATTTTTTAAATAATTTAAAAGATAAAAGAATCGGATGAACACTATCATCTGAGTCCCTCTATCAACGAACGGGATATGGATAGTGTTATGGCCTCACAATTGACCATTGAATTTATAGTGGACGCGGACCAACATTTGGCTAATGGTGTTTTAACATTACAATGCTCTGCAATAATATGGCAAATCTTTGGAGTTCCCTATGAAGAGATTCGCATCGAAGAACAGGGAACAGTTACAATTAATGGATTAAATGAAAATTATGAGAAAAATGTTTTGCATGAATATGATTTAATCGCACCCCATATTTCGAGCAGAAACAGTACTTACAAAATCGGGGACACCGTCGATGTCAATTGTATACATAAACCATCACATCCTTATTTCGTGCATCTCGAATGGTACATCAATGATAAAGCGGTATGATAGTAGTATGACAGTAGTATCATAGTTATTTATATTTACTTTTATTTTAAATTAACTATAGCTTAAATACTACTGTAGTTATAATTAATTGTGCATATTTAGAAAGAGATTTTAAAAAAATGATTTCCCATAATTCCTTAAATTAATTAATAAAATTTCCATTTTCTCAGTTTTAAATATGTTATAGAAAATCACTAAAAAATTTTAATTTTTAGTTTTTTCTTTATTTTTAATTTAATTCATATTTAGATGCATGAATATGAATATATTAATTGTTTAGTTTATGCAACACATTAACGCATAAATTAAAGTATTATCAAAGAGAACAGTAGAAGGGGATAAGTACAAACGTCTATGGCAATTAACATGGGGTTTTTCTATGGCAATTAACATGGGGTTTTCTATGGGATTTTAACATGGGGCAATATTTCAAATACAAACGCCTACGGCCATTTAACATTGGAGTAGTGATATACCCGTTTGAGGGGTCTATGGGAATATAACATTGAGACAATTCCAG
>JAQIXB010000409.1:0-18269 GCA_034697405.1 Mesoplophora pulchra | reverse complement strand
AAATGTTAAGATATTAATTTTCGATTTATAATTTATATAATATACTTTATGATTATATCGTTAAATTAATTACTTTAAAAAATTATATAATAATAAATTATAAAATTTAAATTGAAATTTGATTATTAATTAATAAATATTGTTTATTATTCATATATAAAGTGATTAATTTTAAAATAATAACTATTTAAATGACATATAAAGTTTAGAGGGTATTAAAGGAGTAACAGAAAATTTATATATGATAAATATATATTTGAATATATACTAAAATATCTAATAATGTTCATTGATACATACTAACCTGAAAGTACATTTTGAATTATACACAATGATATTAAAAGATGCACAAATGTCATGAATAGAGGCGGATCACTAATCCAATATCGAATTTTTTTTCTCATTCTTTTTTAACACTTTCGTAATATATTTAAAGGCATTTCTATTATATTTGATAATACAATAGTTTCAATTTTGATCCCACATGAGTCCTCTTCAGATACTAGTGATGCATTTCTCACTGATTCAGTACAATGATGCACGTTATTGATTAGATTCAGGCATATTCCAATTATATCACGACAGCATAGGGTATGAGCATCATAATATGAGACTGCATGAGAATCATGCCCCTGAAAAGCCTCATTCACTTCAAAAGTGCCACGCACCGAAACCATCACATTACATACTCATCTCACCATTGCCTTCTCATGAACCATGGCGCTCTCTAACATCATTCACTCATTCCATTTCAATGATATTATCTCATATTATCTCAAAACGATCCAATTACACTTTTATCAACTAAAACCATAGTCACTTTTACTATTCTTTTGTTAACATCAACTTTTTTATTTTACTAACTTTTTAGGCAAATTTTATTTTCTAATAAATTATTAATCTATTAAATCATTAAAAAAAATATTTTAATTTTTTATTTATTATTAACTAAATTTGGTTAAAATATTCACTTAAAAAGTGATTGTAAAAGTATACTAAAACCTGTGCTTTTACAATCAAAGAATCTCTAAGATATAAACATTGTTTAACTATAGTATGTTTACGATTATCAATATCATGAACTAACATCATGGGGTTTCTCTTAAAACCGAATCATCCTTAAGGCGGAAAAGTTTTGTTGACTGACATCGTTACTCTTTTAAAGGTTTAACTCAAAAATGTATTCGCAGTGAACAGAATCAATAATATATTTGTATATTAAAAAAATATCCGATGCTTTTATATAAATTTATATATAACTAATTTAAAGTTACATATGTAATTATAAGTTAATAAAAACAATTGCAATATTAAAGTTTATAATATTGTAATATAATAAATAAATAAAAATTAATTTTTAAAATAATTTTTATAAATTTATTTTTGAAATTAAAATATATCACATTTTCGTCAACAGTCTGATGAAAATATCACATTTCAAAATTAATATAAAAAAAGTGAACATTTATTATTTATAATCGCAATGTAATGAGCGAATAAAAAGGTAAAATTTTTTCATTTCTTTTTAATTAATTAAATAAATAAAGATGCATGTTTTGGATTAAAATAGCATAGATGTAGTAACTATTAAAAGTATCTATAAAGACAGTATTAAAATACAAAAAATTGCATAAAATTAGTAATTATTAGACGTAAATTTTAAGGAAAATTTTAGACCAAAAAAAGCATTTAAAATGACAAAAATGAGCCAAAAAAAAGCAACTTTTTTATGGTCAAAAACGACTTATTTTTAGTCGATATGGAAATATATTTAGTTATTTCTTTGATATTTCTTAAGATAAAAAAAAGCATTTAAGCACTTTTTATGTCTCTAGTAATGATATTTGATTAGTAAATGATATTACTTTGTTATAATATTTCATACTTATTTATTTGGGCGAAAATTTGTATGAAAAATTTAGTAAAAAAATTGTTTCAAAATATAGTTATTTTATCAATTTTTTAAAATCGAAAATAAAGAAATTAAAAATGAGTATTTCTGTAAAATTAAAAAAAAAATTAAAAATAAAATATACATTACAATTAAATTAATCATATGGAATCATAGGAAATGGCAACAAAAATGAAGCAAAATATTAACCCATAAACGTAAATGAGTTTTTAATAATTAAAAAATTAGTAAATTATAAGTAATAATCATAAAATAATATTTTGATCACTTTTGGTTATCTCTAAAATTATAATTTTTGATATAATTATAATGTATTCATTAAGACCTTTTCAATGATACTCATGAAGCATGTTTTGTAAAATTTATATGCAAATTTTTAGCGGTCATATTTTGGCACTTCCGCCGAACGGAAATAGAAAACATTTGCAATATAATAGATGAGGACTTTTAAGTAATACAATTTTATATAATTTGTATTACGATTGTATTAATATATAATTTAAGAGCAAAAATAGTGACTGTCCTTTGGCGTAATGTGTTATTTGTAATAAAAAATTTTCCTAAAAATGCGTTTCAAAATGCTTATAATTGAATGATTCGCTATAAAACCCTAATTACGCTGAATTCAGTTTACTATACTCATTTCCAAAGTTACGAAATTTCCCGTTCTCTGATATTGATATATATACTTTTAAAATTTAAAAAAATTAAGTTGAAGATTTACACTACTGAGTCTGTAACTCAAATATTAAATAAAAGTATAAAAAATGTATATACTAGTATTTTATAAAATATATTTCCCTTTATATGAATACCAAATTATAAATTATAATAAAAATTAAAAAAAAATATGATCAAAAGTACAGACCATATTTTTATGACATGATCATAAATTAGAAATAATTATTAATATTTTGTTACATTAGTTTTATAAAAATATTTTTATAAATAAATTTTAAATTCTAAATCTGATGAGATTTATTACACTATTAAATTCAATAGTAAAATACTATTATAATTTAAAAATATTAATAATTATTTAAATAATGATTAAATATATAAAATTAATTTTTTAGAATTAAATCACATAAATGTTAATAAAATTGAAAATAATGATAAAATTTAAAAATAAATTTTAATTAATTTAAAAAATTAATTTAAAAAATATTAAAAATTTCAAAAAATTTTCAAAGCAATTTTCATTTTCATTTGAGACACGAAAATTTTGGTTAAAGTGTGTTATATTATTACAGTATGTATAACGATCATGGAAGTTCATTGCACAAATTAAGGCGAATATGTACATATGTACACATGTACATATGCGCATAATTTTGCGCACTAAACTTCCTTGATCGTTATATATACTGTATATTATTATATTATTATCATTATATTATTATTATTATATATTGTTATATTATGATAGCATACAGTAAAAAAATAAAATTTTAATAAACTATAAATAAATAAATTTTGTTATTCATTTATAAATTGATATATTAGCGAATATTTTATTAGAAAATATTTTTTAAAATTCAATTTAAAAATTGTTTAGATTTAATAAATAATACTTTGGATGAAATAAAAAAATTCATTAAAATTACATATATCAAAAAATATAAAAATTGAAAAATTATTTTTAAATAAAATTAAAATGTCGCTAAATATTAATATTAATTATAATATATAAATTTATAAAGTATTATTTAATTTTGTTTTGTAATTTATGAATTATTAAATTTTCTCATTTAATAAAAAAGCATTATATGGACTTTCATTAAGGAACTCACATTATTTATATAAATATAAAGTTAAAATAATACTTTTATCTAAAGAATTTGTCGCATATTTTAAGGTATGAGAAAATAAAGATGTATTTAGTGTTTTCAATTTTAATGCATTATTGTGAATATAGAAAATTTCATTTTTAATTTTATTTTAAATTTTTGTAAATTTTAATATTTAATTTTATTTTTAATTAATAATAAGTTAAAATTTTAAAAATAAAATAATAATATAAAAATGTATTAATTATTAGAAAGTCTTTTAACATATGCTCATCATATGTTAAAAGTGAGGTAAGAGGGTATTATTATAGAGGAATATAAAATTCCTTTTTAATTTAAATAATATTTGTTATCAAATATTAAAATAACATAAATAATATATTATTAAATATACTGAAAAAAGTTATCATGATAATTATAATTTATACATAGCGTATGGTATTCATTACAAATAAATTCCCATTAAATATTTAGTACGGTTTAATAACGAACTCAGAACCATTTTCATAAATAAATAAATATTAGAAATTGTAATTAATATTATGATTATATAAATGTTAAAAGTATGTTTTAAGCCATTTTTAAGCATTTTAAATTATTTTCAAATTAAAAATTTTTAATATAATTTTTTTTAGTTTTTGCTTTTCACTAAAGAGTTCAATTTTTAGCAAATTTTTTTCATTTTTGAAAAATGACTTAAAAGTTTAAAAAATTTCAAAATGCATATTTTTTCTCAAAGTAAAGAACTTTTCTCAAAATTTTGTAAAATTGTTAAATACATACATGTGTATATTTTATTTTACTCCGATTTCTTTATCAATTGACAAAAATCATATGATAACCATTAAAATAAAGTGAAAACATGAAAGTGTACCAATACTATCTCTATTAAATACATTTTTTCAAAATTTATTTAATATATTTAATTATAATTTGCATTATAAAATGTATTTAATATTGATAGTTTTGGTAAAATTTCATGTTTTCACTTTGTATCATAATCTTAACATTGAAAAATAAATCGGAGTAAATGTATTTTTACATTATTTGTAGAGTGTTCAAAAAAACATGAAAAGTCCTAAAATTGCAATTTTCAAAAATTTGTAAAAATTTTGAAATTTTACTTTATATTTTTTAGTAATTTTGAAATTTTAAACATTTAATAAAAATCATAAATTATACAATTTATACTTCAATTTTATTTCAGTTTTTAATACTTTCATTATAAAATTTAATTATTAAATTTATGATTAAAATCAGAAATTAAATAAAATTTGACGCTATTCCCACATTCGACCTCAATTACTCGACAGTATAATTGCGTATAAAATTTTTTATTTGTCATTAACCATTTATCTAAAGAATTTCTTAAAAAATTAATTTTGCGGTAAATTTCGATGATTTATTTACCGAAAATAAAAAATATACAAAATTATGATTCAGACGTACTCCAAAAATCGGTGAGAAAAATCTCGATTCAAAAGTGCAGAGATCTTTTTTAAGCATAAATAAAACATTCACATACATGTATGTATCTTTAATTTAACATTAAATGTGATAATGTTTATGCATTTATTTAATTGTAATTAACTATTAAATATGCCGATGTAAAAAGTGAAAGAAACTTTTTTAACACCCAATAATACATAAAAAAGTAACAGAAATTTATTTTCTTTACTTTATCAGTTGGCAATAGACTCATAATAATTGCGAAGTAAATAATGATAAAATACAAAAACTATAATTATATAATGCATTTTTTATTAGATAATTGTGTATAAACATATTTATTAATTAATAAAATGTAATATTTAATAAACAATTTTTGTACATTTTTAAAACTTTACTCCGCAATCATTTATGACCATTGGCAAATGATAAAGAAAATAGAGTAATTATACACTATTATTATTGACTGCCATTTTAATGTATATATTTTGCCTCAAAATTTAAATAATTAAACTAAAATTTCATCACAAAATTTTGATATTTATATAATTTCGATTATTTTTGTTTAAGAATTTTAACGGTCAATGGTCATAAAATTTTTTTGGATAAAATTATTAAAATGTTAAAATTCTAATCAAAAATTTAAATTTCATGATAATAAATTTTAATTGCGACGTTAATATTCGGCTAAAGTATAAGATATGTTAAAAGCGATTATCTTTGGATTTTCCAATTAATTTATTCATTAAATTATTATTTCATTATTTAAGTATCGAAAAATATAAAAATTGAAAAATGAAAATGAAAACGCAGTCTTAAATGAGTTACATTTTTAGTAAAGAGTTTTGATGGTTCTTTACTATGCTTAACTCATAAGAGTCTAATTCTTTTGAATTCATTTTTTATGTGATAATTTCTGAAAATGTAAATGTAAATGTTTTTCATTATTATGTTAAAATATTCGCATATATTAATAAAATACAAATGAATAAAACACAAATTTATAATAATTTTGAATTTTATTTCAACAGTTATTTGTTTTATGATACAATTAAATGAAATTTACTTTCATTTAACATAATTATTGTTATAAATATGAATGATTTTAATTTAATTGTATTATATAATAATTATATAATATCTTAAATTATTTTAGTTATGCGATAGAATATTTTAATATATACACTAAAACCTCGACTTTATTTACACATTTTTGGATTTTGTAAATAAAATCGAGGCGTAAATAAAATCGAACTATTAAATTTTACTCATTATTTTTTATATATAAAATATTCCATTATAATCAATATAAAAATTCACTAAAATTTACTAAATGCTATTAATTACTGTTTTTAAGAATCTAATTTTTGACTCTCACATTATCGCGTGTTATAATTATTTAATTTATAATTTTACGATATTTTTTTTAAAAAAAATACAAATTCATTTTATCACGTGATTTAACATTAGAAATATTTAGTATCTCTTTATAAATGATGTTAAATTTCATTTAAAATTATAATGAAAATTATACATTTTTATAATTTGTAATAAAACACTAAATGTATTGAGAGAAATTAGTTATATGCGCACGCATTATAAATAAATTTTGAGGTCAAAAAATGCATTGAAATGTTATTGTTATGCTTTCATTTTTTGCTTAATTTGAATATGAAATTTGAATATGAAACCATTGTAAAGAAAATATTTTAGTGATGTTAGAAAAGTTTTAGTGTAAATAAATTTCGAGGTTTCAGTGTATTGTTGTTTTGTATATTGTTTGTATTATTCATATGATTAAATGTCATATTTTTTAAATATATTTTGTGTTTATATTTAATATTATTATATTATTTGAATATATAACTGAATAGAGCATAACGTTCCGTACGCGGTTTTAAAAATTATGATTAATGCCATTAATGCGCATATATAATATTAAAAAATATTACACATTATGATTCAATGAATTTTCGATGCATTATTTTACATGATGATGAATATTGAAATACATAACATTATAATAATTTCTGTATCAATATCAATATCAATATCAATGTGCGAATTCATTTATGAGCCAAAAATGCATTTTACAATATAATGTTTAAACATTATATGCGATCCGCGGTTAACATTCATTTCGACTAAAATTTGTTTATTCATATTAATGTTATGTAATAATCGCGCGTTAACCGCATCCATATATATATAATGCAATAGAATGTGATAAAAATGATAAAATGAGAATTTCCGCGCCGTATTTTAATTAATAATGATAATGTTATGCTCTAATAACAATGTATAGTTATGCTTTCATTTAAAAATGACTTTTTTTACACACAAAAACAATCAGATTATTGAAAGAGAAACAAAATACAGCATTTTTAAGTGTTTTCACAAATAAAGGCCACACTCTGATACAGGGGCGTGCAATGATTATAGAGCCGGAACGGGGGTGCATTACCGATAACGTAATTTCCCCGTAAAAAACTTTATTCTTTAGGATGATATAAGGGGATTTAAGGGTTTTGAGGGTTTAAATTTGAATACATTCATGAATGATACTGTTTAAGATTTCATATCAGTGATATCAGTCTATAAATACAGTAATAATGATAAAAAGCATTACTGAGCCTGATACGGTTGCATAGGATAGGCACCGATCATGGCGGTCTGTTGCAGTCCCGGTCCGAGAGGGTTCTGATGTGTCGCCGTTGCCAAATGGTGGGGCTGTCCTCCTGCGGGCATCGTCGCCGCACCCGTCCATGCCATTTGCATTCCTATAGCTGCAGCCGTGGCCGTGGCATTAAAAGCACCGGCGGTAGCTCCTGCCGCTGAAGTGTAATATTGACCGTACGGATATTGCATTCCCTGCACCGCGAATTGACCCGCCTGTAGTTGCGGATAACTCTGAGGATACCAATACCCTGCCATTTGCTGATAGGGATAACACAACGATTGCGCCGCCACAGTGTTCCCCGATTGATGCACCTGATTCATGTTCGGGTCACCCGATTCCTTACCCCACGAGCATTTGACAGTCTGACCCAAAACGTCGGCATTGTGTGTCGCGACGATCGCGTTCGTCGCCGCCTCTTTCGTCGCAAACTTTATAAATGCATATCCTTTGTCTTTAAACACACGAATCTCTTGAATCGGACCGAACGGAGCAAATGTCTTCTGAATTAATTCGTCACTTAATCCCGCCATAATACCACCACAGTACACAGTGCAATTGGTGGGGGACGACTGTTGATATACCTCATCAAAGGACATTTGTCGCACTGTTGAGTTCACTCCGGGGCCAGTATCGTTTGTCCCACGTGTGGATGGGGGTTTACGTGTGGCCCAATTCGTCCGAATCGCACGTGATCCTAACCATTGTCCGTTCATTGTCGAAATGGCGTTTTCCGCATCCGTTTTCTTAACGAAAGACACAAAACCGTATCCTTTTGATTTAAGAGTCTGCGGGTCGCGTACGACACGACAGTCGGAGATTTCACCGAAGGGCGAAAACGCTTCTCTGAGTTGTGCCGTTTCAATTTCTGGACTGAGGTCACCGACGAAGATGTGGTGGTGTTTGGAGGTGTCCTGTTTGGGGCCGGTGTTCCCGGGGGATGTCGCCCAATTCACTTTCAGTTCTTTCCCGAGACACACACGTTTGTTCATAGTGTGGAGAGCTGTGGCCGCTGCCTGATGATCGGCATATTCTACAAAACAGTATGGGTCATTACTCGAATTATCGTGAATGATTTTGCACCCATTGACGGGTCCCATTTGAGAGAAAAGGGCCAAAATTAAGTCTTCGGTGACACTCGGGTCTAAATTACCCACGTATAGAGTCCGCGGTTGTGTTTCACTCACACCGACACCAGTGCCGGTGACACCGCTTCCACCACCGACACAAACAGCACTTAATGCAGTCTCACATTTGATTGCAGACGATGAAGTGTTTGACGATGTGCTGCACGATGACTGCATTTTGTTTTGGCCGATCCTAATCGATGTTAACACTGAGCCAAAGGGAAGACTCTTCTCTACACCTTATTACGGCCACGTTTTGAGTACACATAAACCACAGATGGTACTACTGAGATGCTCACTTTTGCCACTATCACTACAATAATAATGTCCACGAATGCTCTCTGTACAATCATTTATTCATATACACTCACATTCATTTCATACACGAATTATACGCATTTTTATCAATTAATACGCCTTTTTCTTTGCGTTATTTATGTACAGAAAAACATCGATTTTATTGTTCCTTTGATACACACATATACAATATATGTATAATGAAATATCCCTCAAAATACAGAAAGTGCCGCATACACATTCTCTCATTGAAGAGACATGCGCATAATGTGCTCATATAAAGCTCAATATGGATGCTGAGATAATGATAAAAGTATTGAATGTGATTTGAGATGCGATTTTCGTGTTATTCACTTATGACACTAAAACAAAGATCATGCCAAATATAAGGCTCAGTATGAGCGAACGCCATTCATGTTATGAAAAGGTATGTTTTACTAATATTATGATGAATTTTCCATAATATTCTAATGTATGCCATTATTGGCTTTACATTTGGGAATACATCATTTGGAACACAGTATTTTCTGCAATGATCATAGTCATTGCCAATGCCATGCGCTAATCAATGAAAAGGGATAAAATGCATCATAATGTTCTTTTCCCTCTCTTTTTATGTATTTTATTATTATACTTTTGATTCTCTGTGTTTTGTTACTCTTTTTAAGTTCATCATCATCTTAAACATTAAATAGTAAAACTGATAAGAGTATGAACAATCATGTTATATAAATATGAACGGTATGCACCAATGAATTAAAAACTTTATGTATATTAATCTTCGCTTTTTATATGTTTATACTCTGCGTATACTATAAGTATACTATGCATATACGCATTTGATATTATCTCATTTCTCTCTATGTTTTCATGAACTTTGTGTTCGATTAATGCACACTAAACTATAACCATAATGCTATAAAACAGTGCAGAAACACATTAAATAAACGTCATACAAAATATTCCGCTCTAAAAGTACATACACACACACGTATATGTGTATGTGTATATACACAGACACTAAAATAAAGTGATATAAAACCACACCCGCGTATTGATCGGAAAATGTATTTTATGGTCATATGAAAGTATATAATTGGAAAGTGTTTTCAAATGGCATCATGTTTCAAACCGATGAAAGTCTATTTTCTTTTAAAACAATTATTGGCATTAAATCTCAATATATCGATATTATAAAAGTCATGATTAAAGAAAATCCCTTTTATTTTAATGCTCAAATTGTGAGTGCTCTTTTAGTGAATATTGAAACTGTACTTAAATTGTACTTTTGGCACTATTATCTCATAATAAAACGATAGGAAAGTACTTTTACATCATGATCTTAAAATTGTATTATTTTAAAGATGAGTTTAATGTAATCATTAACAAATTCAATGATTATATAATCTATCATTAAATAGACTTTTCTATAATTAACTTTTAGCATTTAATAATCGATGATCATTGATGAAAATGATGCTAATGATATGTATCATTTGAACATTTTAGAAAATTATATATCGATATATATATATATAATTTAACACATCTAAAACTATTGTAAAATATTTTTATATATGATTACTGTGAAATGTTATAAATATTGCACATTATATTATTAAATTTATGCACATATTATTGCATATTATATTATTAAATTTATTATATCATAATAATAACAAATATATGCATAATATTTAATGCATTTTACAATAATATTTAATGTTTTACAACATTTGGGTATAGTTTTAGATGGAACATACGGTATATATATAAAATATGAATGTATATAACTTTTTTAATAAATTTATATCTATACATGGCGATTGACACTGATGTATTTATCAGTGATTTGTAATTCTTTTACGATCAGATATTAGGCCCTCCGCTCGCTTTGGCAGTGACAATCATGTATATTATTGCATATATTAAAAGGGTCATCTCAGGGAAACGGACAAAAGGGGGTAAAACTCATGCATGTGTTAAGATGAATCCATTAATAATGTCTAATATATGCAAATATATATGTTTAATTATTTCTTTACATGGTATGTTAAGTTAAGTTATGCTTATATTTTCATAGTTAAAAAGAATAAAATTCGTACCCACAGTTCTTGATATGATTAAGTTGGTTCGTATCCGCTTTTATATAGCATTTAATGGACGTTATTTGTTTACAGTAACACGTGTGTCTACGTCACTACCTAATAGAGATGAGATCCAAAAAATTGTATATTAATTAAAAGGAGTTTTAAAGTTAACACCCTATATACTTAAAAATAATACAGTACAATTGGAGTTGAACCCGCATCAATGCGCAAAATAATGGGCATATGTTAAGCATAACGCATTCTGAGCATTGATGCGGGTTTAACTCCAATAGTATTGTATAATCGTAATAATTATTAATTTAAATGTTAACTTTTTTTTAAAAAAATATATTTAATGAATGATATTAAAGAACTAAAGAGGCGTTTTTCTATAATGATAGTAAATGATTTTATTGTATATGATGATCCTCTATGAACGCAGCTATTTTAATGTTTAATATTTAAAAATATAAATATGTTCCATTTATGTATTTAAACATGAATTTTAAATAAAATGAATTATATTTTATTATCGATTGAAAATTATATTTTTTTAAATATAAAACAATTTAAATGATAATTTTTAAAATAATTTGTCATTTGAAAGTGATCTCTGAAAACATTTTTATAGTAAATTTAGCCGATGATGATGATGATGCTTTTACATATGATAAGAAATGAGACGTGAAAAATCGCGATTATTTTATGAAAACTGTTGTCACGTTTTAAATATCCATTATCAGATTCTTATATTTATTATGATGATATTATATTACATTAATATTAATAAAAAAATTGTCATATCATCGCCCTCAATATTCTATGATATGCCAAAGCATTGATTGATTCATACATTTCTGCATTTTATATTATTAATTTATGATTAATTTATATAATGATTGAAAATTATCATTGATTTATGCATTTTTGTTTTATATCATATTAAATAACATGTTAAGCGATACTAAACGATACAAATATATCAACAGTAATATTAGTTATTAATTTAATTAATGTTTAATTAAAATTTTTATTTGATTTATAAATGAGAAATTATTATTGAAATATTAGATTAAAATATATTTAAAAATTGTATTAAAGAATGGTACTAATTCCCTTATAGACATAATCTAAAATCCTCTCAAAATTAAAATTGAAAAGTGCACAGCGGATATAAATAGACCATAGGTCAAGGGTCACAAATGTCAAAATTATTTTCTATCATTAAAGATGACGGTCATGAATTTTTAAAATTTAATAATTAAGAAATATTTTACAAAAAAAATGTAAAAAGAATATAATATCACTCAAAAAATTTCTAAAATTACCTATTTTTAAAGTATAATTTTTTAAATTTAATTTTTTTTCATAAACATATTTTTGACAAAATTTAAAATTAATTTACTAATATTTTTTGTTATTAAAATAAAGTTTATATACTTATTTATTAAAATTAAATTATAAATGAAAGTTTCCTAAGAGAGCGTGCATTTTGTTAAATTTTATAAAAAATTAAAATTTTTTTATAATTTTTTTTGACGTTTGTGACCCTTGACCTATGGTCTATTGATATCTGTTATGCACCTTTTGATTTTAATTTGGGAATTAATTTACATTACGTCTATCAGGGAATTGGTACCGTTCTTTATTTTAAAATGAGTTTAAAATCCCACACAAAAAGTAAATATTCTGATAAATTTGCTATGAGTGTGTGTATTTATAAATTTGTGTCATCATTTAATAACACTCAATAATAAATTGGAATTTTGATTATAGTATTAGTATGACCCATTAAATAAATATAAATTTACAAAAAATTAAATTTTCTTTTAGTGAATTAAATGTATAGTTAACCCTTTAAACCCAATTTTCAATGATTAATAAATTCGATAGTTTATCATTAGAAATTGCAATATATATATACATTGCCATGTCTCAGAGCATAATTATTGACGAAAGTTATTTTTATTACAAATGAGATAATGACACAGGAAATAATTCGCGTTTTTATATTCATGATATGCTATATATATATATATATATATATATTATTCTATAAATATAAATATATATTATAAAATAATATTATAAAATATATATGTGTATATCTGCAGTTAAAATGGTTAATGATTTAAATTCCAAAGCATATTAAGTCATACGTAAGGTAAAGATAAGATACAGAATTTAGTGAGAAATGAGTGGGCGTATGGTGTAACGGGGATGTTGAATGTGGTACCTTAACACGGGCGGACCTCAGTTTTCTTTTATATGCTGATTTCGTCTGAAAATGACATTCACATGTTTCTTTCTTTAAATTGTATATGTATAGTATTATGGTGCTTTTATGTGTGAAGTGATATTTAATGTTTATTTAACAAATATACGCTAATAAATTATATATATTAAAAATTACATTGAATCTAACAAAGTAAGTGACTTCCGTAATATTATAGAATAAATTTCAATTTTATTCTCAGTGCATATGTGTGTGTTTTGTCGATTCGAATAACTCATGTATAATAATCGCATATAATGTGCTCTGATATTAGATATTATGCATTATGTCATTCATGCGATTGAAAAATGTTCGATTTTATGGGATACTTTTTTCTTTACAAATGTTAAGCCGATTCTGTTCTGAATGGACTGTGATGTTCACTTTCCATGTCAGAGGCATGTAATTATAAAATATTCATGTCATTCTCTATGAAGTAATGTCGGCAGAGATGAGTCTGAATTATTAAAAAGCGTTCTGAGACATTCTCTGTCCCTCTGTTGTTTAAATATGAAAGAGATTTGTGCACAAATGCCTGTATTATGCCTGTATTATGCCCAAATATAAGTTACATGAGTTTCAAATGATTCTTATTTATGTGTACACATTGCAACAGACTGTACAATTTTGCACTAAACTTTCCTATTGATTCACGATCTTCATTATTGTTTCCATGGAAATAGTTTTCTGTTTAAATGTGACACGAATGCAATTTGCCTCCCGAATCATCATAGTAAACTAGCAAAACTAATACTACTAATAGTACTAGCAAAAGAGAGCACATTCATGGTATACCACACTGTGGCAATCTAAACTAAGAATGTGATAACAATACTGATGATGATACTTTTTGTAACATATAAATCGCAAACTCTTTATTTAGTATGAGCTCTCTTTTCATAATCAAAAGATATGGTACATCAATGAGCTCATAGCGATAGATACTAAAGTACCGTAATTTCCATGGTATTATTTGATATTAAAGAACATCAATGAATGTTCATTGTTAAGGTAAAGCTGTTGCATCACTTTAGGATTGATTACCCATGTTCTCAATGAATAATTGCATATCATTCGCATTCATTAGTGAATTAAACTTTATTTTTAAGCACCTGTGTTATGCTTACATAATGTTACTTAAACTTTTGCTTTAAAATTAACTATACTTTTTTAATGAAACTTTTTACCTCTTATATAGGATTAAATTTAACATGTTTATCCTTAAATATGCTTAAAAGTATTACAATATCATAGTAATTCACTATTAGTGAATATTATTCATTCATTAAATTGATCATATATAAAACAATGACTCATATTTTGAAACGATTAAAATTTAATTTAAATTAAAAATAATTTTAAATATAACTTAACGCTCATAATAAAATGTTATATTTTAACTATGCCCACACATTATCTAAATAATTCGATGACACAATTTATAAAATTATCATTATATTAGAGTTATACATGTATAGTAACTAATATTATTAACAATGTAATAATCCTCCATTTGCACTATTTCTTTATATCCATATATTATCATTATATCTCAATGTGAGACAATTTTGCAGTATTTAAGGCCAAAAAATATATAACAATAAATGGTTAGATGTTCGCCTTAAATACTTTAATAATGCAAAATAGTTTCATGGTGTGATTTATATATGTACATATTTAGTACATTTTACAATAATCATATTTAACAATATCTGACAACAATTTGGTATAGTTTTAGGTGGAAAACTCTGTATATGCAGTGTGTTTCATTTAAATTTTCTCTATAAATGTGAGCATATAAAAAAATGCTGCCTGTTCTGGAATTCTTAATTAATAAAATAAAGAAATTATTATTTTAATTTAATTTTAAAAATTGTGAAATTATATAATAATTTAAGAATTTGGAGTTTAAATTTGGAATAACAAAATCTGTCCTCAATTTATCAGTGATGCGAATTTGAACATAGTTCTTTTTTGACTGAATATGATTTAAAAAATATATGTAATTTTTATCAAATAATTTTTACGTGTTAAGTATTCAATAAATATATTAACTATATCCTTATTACTCTCGAAAAATGACCATAAAATTATTAAAACAATACTTACTAAACAATACTAGTAAATTTGTAATTTTGAAATTATAATTTATTATATATAAACAGCATTTGTTTATCTATGAATTAATATTTTATTATTTCATCGATGGTTATTATGCGATCATTATTTTTTATTTCTATTTTCATCTGTTGTTTTATGTCCTCACTTTTAGGGTCGTTTTCAAATGAACACCATGATTATTAATTATTTTTTAATTATTTTCGATTATTAATTACCATTAAATTATGTATATATTCTAAAATTTTATCAAAATTTCATGAAAAAAAGCTGCTATTCAATTAATAATACTAATTATTTGTCTATACAATATGCATATTAAATTACATTATATATATATAATACTATTTAATATACATATACATAATTTTTAAAAATTGCCCATCATTTTATATCACATTTCATTTTTGAATTCCAAAATTTTTTAAAATCTAAAGAATCGGGATTTTCCGGGAATTTCGAGATTTTAGGGCTACAAAAATGTAATCGGGATTAACAAATGGGCCTTATTTTTATGTGATTCGTGCATTATAAGCAATTTCCCGATGTTTAAAAGATTCTTTCTTAATCAGGATATCCATAAAAGTTCGGACCCTAATAATAATTCATCCGTGGAAATGGATCATTCAGAGAGAGGAAAATACAATACATTTGGCGCTGTTAATTCTTCGATGACCAATAGTGAAGAGATGTCTTTAACATTAGACACTTCGGATCTACAATGGTGCACTGAACTAAACGACTATCATCAGTAATTATATTTAAATTTTATAATGATATATATATTTACTTTTTGCATACATTTCAGCTCTTATGACGAACTTTTATCGTGTGATAATGACATTTCAGTTGACAGTTTGGATACTAGTCTATATGAAAACGATACTAATGAGCTGCTTATGAAGTGCAATGAACAGGACAAAAAGAATTACACGATTGTATTTGAAGAAAGCATTACCGAATCTGATGAATTCACAGATTTGGATTTTAAAAATTGCAATAAAAGTCATTTCAATCACAATCGACATAATTCACGAATATCACGAATGTCTACGAACAGTACAGGATATATTGGAGATACTAAAGATACTAAACAAACTAAAGAAACCAAAGATACTAAACAAACTAAAGATACTAAAGATACTAAAGTTACTAACTCATTTTCCAGTGGTTATATGAGCACGTTTTATGATGCGCGTTTTTCAATTCCTCCGCAGCAATCACCAATGTCAGCACAGGAGAAATGTCAACCTCTGTATGTTTATTATCCGAACTATTCTCTTCCCGATCTTAACTTTTTACATGGAATATGTAATGCAAATCGACCTCAGGCTGTGTATATATCTCCGGTACAGCATCAAATGCCCAAAAAAGAAAACGTTTCTGTAAAAATGCGACGAAATTCTAAAAATCAAAACAGACCCAAATCATACAATGATTATGAAACATTTATGAAACAAAATCTCAATCATATCAAAGATATTAAAGATTGGGATTCACTGAATATTCTTCTGCCGAACGAATTTAAGGAAATAATAAAGAAACTAAAAGATGAGAATAGTATTAAAAGTAATAACAAAGAAAGAACATATATCGATTTTGAACGTGACTCAAAAGTAAAGGGAAACAATGAACAAATTGATTATAATCCATTTGCTAATGTTAAAATGCGATCTCAAAATGCATTCTCACGACATTCTGATACTGTTAATCATAGAGAATCTCAAAATTATACATCTAATGATAGTAATGGTAATAAAAGATACTCATTACAGGAACCATTCTCAACGTTTATTCCACCATCAGAATCCCCAAATTTTGCTAATGGAAGTACCATGAGCAGAAGCATCACAATGCCGAACTGTCATTATGCCTGTCGATGGCATCAGCCATCGTGTCAAACACCGTGTCAATCATCATGTCATCAGTCATGTTATCATCAATGCTGTCATCATGGATGTTATACCCCATGTCACACCCCATGTCATTCAAACCATTGCCAATCACCATCGACACCGACAAAAAAATCATTGTCTCATTCTTCTTCATTATCAAATGATATTAATATCAGTTCTATCGATAGAATGTGTCAATTGATGGCTACAGATTTGAGCTTTAAAAAGATAATGGGAATTATTAATCGGAACAATAATCATGTATTATCACCGAAAAGCTCTTTTCCTGAACCTGTCGCTGAACTGAACGAAGAATGCGCATTCATTCCTAATAAAAAGTATACACACGAAGAGCATAACGAAAATAATAAGGATCTGCGAACGAATGGTTCATTAGAACATTCCAATAGCCATGGTCCAAATTTCAAAGAATTACGTCAGCGATGGGAATCAATAGCTGCTAATCCTTTGGATAATTCCACGACAAATGTGTTGAAAAAGGGTCTAAATATATGTGATAATACGGATAATAAAAATAAAAATACAGACACAGTCATTTTAAGACGACCGAAGGTGATACAAAAGACAAATTCATGTGAATCACGACGGCCATTATCTGCCGCCGTCACGCGACCATCG
>JAQIXB010000408.1:0-18328 GCA_034697405.1 Mesoplophora pulchra | reverse complement strand
TATTTATTAAACTAAAGACATTTTTAAAGAAATAATCATTTATTATTAAAATAATATTAAAATAAATTGAAATGCATTATATATAATATATACATATATATATTATTATACATAATATATACAGTATGTATTTTTATTTTTAGACATCAATGCGCAGCTTAATGCGCATATATTTATATGTTAAGCACTATAAACGTAAACATACGCATGCATAAGCATCAACGTGGGCATTGATGTCTCATTATAACAATACATACTGTATAGAGGTTACATATATAAAAGTTTAGGCACCAAATTTTATATATATATATATATATACATACAGTATGTACAGCTATCATGGAAGTTCATTGCGCAAATTAAGGCGAATGTACATATGTACATGCGCATTATTCTGCGCACTAAACTTCCATGATAGCCGTACATACTGTATATATATACAGTGAAATTTTCTGAGATTCGTCTGTGGCAAACACGTTTTCCGTGGCAATGTTTACAAACAATATGCATTGTAATATTAAACTGATATTTAATTTACTTTTTGCGCAGTTATTTGCGCATTATTCATGAAACGAAAGACACGCACACATTCTGTATATATAAATATAGTGGAATTTCCACAAGACGGAAACCTCTTTAAGACGGAATAAAATCTTGGTCCCAAACCGTTCGTGTTGTAGAGGTTTTACAATATATACTTTACGTTACCCTATGTTAAGCATATGCACAAGCGCTTGCATACAGTTCTAAAGAGAAGTGAATATACTGTACATGTTTACTTTAAATAAAAAAAATTTTGTGCTTAAACTTTTATATTTAATAATCATAATTATGAATAAATGATAATTAAGGTAAATTAATAATTAAGAAACATATAAAAAATTAAGGTAAAGTCTGTTATATTATAATAAATTAAAAGAGTTTTTATATGGAGATTTATGGAGATTTATTCAAAATCCCGAAAAAACAAAATCCTAAAAATTGCATTTAACCTAAACTAACCTAATTAGTGATAAATGTAATAGGATTTTGTTTAAATATCTGCGTGTCATATCATATAACTTTTATTTAGATAAAAAGTGACATTTTTGTAATTAAATTTTAATTTTATTTATTTAATTTTACATTAAAAGGTAATATCATAAATAAATTGCAAATAAGTATACGTTTTCTCAAATTATGCCCTTAATTTTATATGATTTTAATTTTAAATAATTTTATAATTTATTTCAGGATTTTGTCATTTCGGGATTTTGTCCTGTTCCAGAAATGTATATATACCGTTTTACCTCACATTTTAGACTCGATCTTATAGCGTGAGGAGTGATCAATTTACCCAATTTATCATTTCCCATTTTTGAGGGGTCTTATAAAGTGATGTGAGACTATTTTTTGTATTCACTTAAAATATTTATTTAAAAATTTGCAATTTAAGGTTCGGTCTTATACCTCGAGGTATAAGACTCAAACCTCGTGCTATAACACCGGGTCTAAAATGTGAGATAAAACGATATTATTTTAAAAAGTGACGGCCTTTATATTTGTGAAATTTCGGGCTTTAATAAGTAATGTTAACTCTCTATAGGAACGATTTCGGGAATAAAAGCATTTCGGTCTTAGAAAGTTTTACTCAATATATTATATAAAAAAATTAATATTAAAATGAATAATAAATATTTAAATCTATTAATATATATATATAATCACGATATATTTTGTTTATATATTTTTATTTATACTGTTATAAGATACAAATGTAAAGTAAATTTCCATGTAATAAAAGGCATATTTCACTATGTTTACATTCAAAAGATCAATAATCATCTGTGGCAGAGTTTTGCACTGTTATTTTTTATAAAAATTCCAAAAAATAATAAAATATTAAATCGAATATTTTCATTTAATGTTTACATATAATGCGGCTTTTGATAAATAAAAAGCTGTGAATTTGAAAATAGTTTTTGAGATGAAAAAAGTGGGTGTTAATTCAATAATTTAAATATACTTTCGAATATATGAAGGATATTAACATAGTATATACATAAAGTATTTACATATTATCATAGTATTTTAATTTTAATTTACATTTAAATTACAATAAAATATTTACATTCACGAAATTTTTATGAATATATTGTGTTTTTAGTATAAATTAGAATGATATACTTAAAAATAAAATTATAATAAAAAACTCATGTCATACTTTCATAATGTGTCAAAAAATTAATCAAAAAAATTAACATACAAAAATCAACAAAAATATGACCCGAAATTATTTATTAATTTAAATATTT
The DNA here is from genome assembly GCA_034697405.1 of Mesoplophora pulchra. Lineage (NCBI taxonomy): Eukaryota > Metazoa > Arthropoda > Arachnida > Sarcoptiformes > Mesoplophoridae > Mesoplophora > Mesoplophora pulchra. The sequence continues at coordinate 16,034 of JAQIXB010000408.1, read as the reverse complement.
TTAAAAATTTTAAATATAAAAAATACATAATAATATTGTAATATTTAAAAATAAAAATTTCTAAAATAAATAATAAAAATCAATTAATCCTTTAAAATAAACATCTCATTAATTGACTTTAGCATTAAAATTATGAAAATATAATTTATGTGAATAAATATAATATTTATAAAACGATCAGTATCTGATGCCCCACAATATAAACAGTTTACTTTTTAATTCTGAAAATGAATATCATATGTAAATTTTGAAATGCGACATTTTTCTTGTAAATTCCCGGATTTACATCTCAATCCATTTTTTAATTATTAAAGAATCATCAGAAAATACTTTAATTTTTTAATGAAAAAACATTTTAACGTAATATTTATAACGTAATGTTTTATTAAACATTCTATTTATAGATATGTATATTATTTTTAATTTAAGTAATTATGATTACACAATGTAATAGTCCCGACACCATCCTATCATATGGTAGTATATAAAAACACATATGTGTAAAGATAATGTAAGTGCCTATGGGTAAAGATGATTATAAAAACAAATGATAGTGATTTTAGTTCAGTTCCCTTTTGGCTTTTTAAAGTTAAGAAAAATAAATAAAAGTTCAGCATCGAAAGTAAATAAATAAGAAAAGGGTGTGTGTGTGTGTGTATGTGCGTTTGTGTTATATGCTAATGTAATATGCCGCATTTAAAATCATTTAAATGCATTAAAAATCTATGATAAGAAAACATACGGATAATAAAATCGGCGCATTATTAACCGATAAAATATAATAATAATATTTAGTAAAAAACAATTTTTTGAAAATTTTATTGTCTAACATTTGATGTATAAATTAAAAATTAAATTAATTATAAAATTTAAATGTAAATAATAAATGCATAATAAATATAATCATTATTTTATTTAAAATTACGACAGCATTTTTAAGATTTTTTAAATTTAAGAATTTTCCAATGATCATATTCATAGGAAAATGTTATTAAATCATTTTTTAAAATTTTTAATTAAAATGAAATATTTAAATATTTATTAATTAAAATTAAGCATTTTATACTATACATATGTACAACAGTTAAAGCAATAAAACTATGATTATTAACTATTGCAGTAATGACATTGTCATAATATGGCCATTGCTATAATCCATTAGTAAACTAAGCTATTATCGTTTTAGCATTTCATTCAATGTTTAAATGTTTAACAATAATGTTCACTATTAAATGTATATATAGTCACTTATAATAAAGTGTAAGATAATTCTATTGTTTTACTATCGGATGACACTATTGATTTTGCCGCGGCCAAAGCACAGCCTAAAAATAAATTGAATTTATAATATAAAAAACATCGTTTTATATTATGATATCTTTTACTGAATGTAATTTTAACAAATAAATGCACGATTAATGTTAAGTATGGAAACATTTATATTTCAATTGATATTATTTAAAATAAAAATTACATAAAATTTATATCTTTTATAAAATAAAAGTTACAATATATTAATACATATAAGTATTTAATTTAATATTTAGGCCAAACTTTTCATAACAATTACTACTCTTATGTCGTATTTAAGTAAATTTTATTCTGTAAATATATACACTAAAAGTTAAATTTTAAAAATGTACATTTTTAAAGTATTTCCAGTTATGTTTATATTAATTAAAAATTATAACTAAAAAAGTGAAGATATCAATATTTTTTATGTAAATTCAACTGTAGAATAACTTGCAATGAATCATATTTGTATATTTAATAAGTTCTGTAAATTTTTAATATTATAAAAATTAACAAAATATTATGAATGTAATAATTATATATTACAATGTAAATGCATTATTAAAATTTTCAAAATTTAAAAAAATTATACATAAATGCATAAAACTTTGTTATAATATGGTTATAGTAAGAGGTGAGATGACACGTAAAAATTGCAATTAAATATGTCTTTAATATTTGCCAATCTATACCTATGATATCACAAAAATATATAATAAACACGTGCATTTTGTAAAATAATCAAAATAAACTTCAAAAATATAAAAAATATTGAATTAATTATGCAAAATTTCACCTATCATCTTACCTTTTGCTGTAATATAATTCGATGACATATGAATAAAAATGCAAAAATGTTTTTAAAATGAGAATAGTTAAAAGTGCGAATATAATAGAGGATGTATGAAGCACATTATAAGAATATTGACATATTTAGAATGAGAATGGTAAAAGAAGAGTTTAGTACAAAGGGATGTTTAAATCTGATGATCAATTAATAAGAAATGCTAAGAAATGATATGCACCGATGCATTGTATTATAACTGATATGTCACTCAAACAATGCGCTTATCATTGATTTTTATGTCATTATCACTAACTACTGCTATGAGATGTAAAAAAGCAAAAAATGAGACATACTGTAATAGCAACGAATAGAATTTACATGAATTACTAGTGTTAGTATGTATTATGAAAATAAAAAATGGCATATTCCTCTTTTGTATATAACAACACTAATAATGTTAGAAATATATATTTTTATATTATCTTTGAATTAAATAAATGCATATATACTAAAATTATGGAAATTTATGAATAAAATAAATTATAAAGTAATAGAGTTTTTTAAACTCATTTATTGATAATCATATTCTGACATAAAATCAATAATAATATTTAAACCTTTAACTATCATATTAACTTTTAATTTGTCAATTATTTTGAATGAATTTAAATAATGTTTTTTTAATAATCACTATTATATGCGCAAAAATAAGCATATAAAAAACATTGAGCGTTATGGAAAATGATTAAATAAATAGGATTTAAACAAAAGAATAATTCAAACGCAGAATAAAGCATCACAATACTATTATGTAATAGAATATTAAACAATAAAGCATGAGTCTGTTATGTCAATACTATTATTAGTATATAATATATATATATATATATACACCTCAAATGATAATTTGATTAAAAAAAGTGTTAAAATCAATGATTTCTATAATAATAGGATATGCAAACATAGTTTAACCATGGAGTTATCCATTAACTAATATTAACAAATGGTAAATACTAGTAAATACTAGTAAATACTTGAGAGTGCATTAAGTAACACAAACTTTGTGACACTCACCGGATATGTTCAATTTAAAAGATAAAAGTTAACATACCATAATATAAACAGAAGAGAAATGAAAATGGTACTTACCAAAGAAGAAAAAACACATGTCCCATTCGAGACATCAGTTACAGAAGCACATAGTAGCATTGTAGAGATACTAAAGATACTAAAGATACTAGTTGTGCCATAGTTTATCATTTCATCGAATTCCTTTCTGTTCGTTTAGCAGAAAAGTGTTTCACACGAATGCTCATGGATTACTATGAGAAACTACTAAAGAACTAAAGACGTGCACTACTGCATGTGAAGCAAAACACTGTCGGTCTGCATCATCGCAATCACTAGTCAGTACTAGCACTAGTACTAGCACTACTACGAGCATAAGCACTTATACTGCGCAACTCTTTCTATTTTCTCTATGTTATTATGTCATTATTGTATCATACATACATAGACTTTACATTATCATTTTATTAATGATATATATTTTTATAATATTACTATGCACTGTTAATTTAAATACATTCATAAAAACATTTAAATACTCATAAATGCCTTTAGACTAACCTTACCTAATCTAACTTAACCTAACCTAACCTAATCTTTATTTAAGACTTCATTTGTTACGATAATGTTCAATAATAAAACATTTAAATTTTTTAGAAATGTATTTTCAAAAAATGTTAATTTTATATTTTTGTATATATTTTAAATCAATAAATTTATTATATTAATTGTAACTTTTTTTTAGAATAAATGATATTAATATGATGATGGAGTAATTTAATATTAAAACGGTGTATATACAGACGTACCTTTGTATTTTCACGCATGGAATATTGTTATATCGCGTGAATGGAAATATAAAAAATATAAAACACAGAGACTCATGGGGCATGACAATATGCAACTCACTTAATATAACACCGAAATTACTATTAAACTTTTGCTCAGTTAATATGCAGTTTTAAGGCTTTTGAATAAAATATGCATATGACAATAATGCTGATAATATTAATTTTGTTAATATACTTTTTGAAAATTAAATACAAATATAAAATATAAAAGATGCTGTTTTAATCACGCACAGGTTTTACATTGCAGCGAATAGCTTTAACAGTTAATATTTGCATCAAAGTGGATACACTGTGACGCAAGTGTACGGATAAACTATTCTCTTTTTCATATAAATGTAGCATTCATTTAGGATGCTATTATTTTAAGGAATAACATTGTTGATTCAAAACACGTTTTGCCAAAATATATATAGTTTATGAAAGTGATAGACTTAACTGTGTTCCAAAGGTTCTACGAATAGTTAACGTTAGTATACGTGGAAAGAGCGTGTACGGTGTCAATCTTAATTTGGCCAAAAGTGGCTTTATATTATGTTTGGTCACTTCAGTGTTGGAAATGTACAATCTCTTTAGTGATTCTCTCAAAAGGTTTTTTAGACACAAAAGTAAAAGCATTCCTCTGTATTCCTCAGACATAAATTTATTCGTACGCATTCCCATGTGTATTGAGATGTTTCTTTTTCTTTTAAAAAATAAAACACTTTTATCTTTTTCTACGGTTTCTTTTTTCATAACACACCCCTCCCATTTTCACTTTTGGATTAACTTTTATTTACAGATCATTTTTGCAGTGCGTACATTTACTAATGTTTATAATATTAATGTATAATGCATACATACATATTAAATTCAATGTAATAATGTGTATGCATTATGTATTTGTTATATTTCCACAGAAACGAATCCAATTTCATAGCGACAATTTATTACGGAAAATGTATTCACGTATATGCATTTAATACATGTACTAATATTATTATTATCAGTATTAATATAAAAAATTTACTAGAATTTACTAGTTCTATTATATAGTTTTATTATTATTACTTCTCTCATTTCAATCTAAAACAAAAATTTGGCCTCATGCTAGTGTCAGTGTGTATTATATGTATAGAAAATGGAAGTGAATAAATATACATATATACATGTGGTTTAATGCGCAAAAATATAAATTGACCATAATCAAAGGAAACTTTTAGGTGATAATAAATTAGCGCAATCACCAGAATAAAGACGTATAAAGACGTATTAAACACTGCTATTTACAACTAACTTTTGTGACTAAAACTTTTCTTATTTCCTGTGTCGTTTCACTCATGACAAAGCACAGTCAAACTTTGCAACAATGATTCAGGCTCTTTTCAACAATGTATGTCTTATATCTGATTATGCCTTTGAGTTAGCCATTGAATGAAGATATTTACTACAATGAGAAGCTTTACTATTGCTATTACCCATTATCGTAAAGCTCATTTGGTTTTCATAGGGAAGCACCTAACAGCTAACTATTCAATACTATCATAGAATAAAATCTCACCTCTCATTTTATAAGAATTTCATTGAAAAGCTAATGTCATTCACAGATACTTTTTTATGTATATATACACCATAAAAAACTCTTATAAATGATGTATTATCATTAAAATTGATTTAACATTCGCTTTTATGTTTAATTTGCATATGTTAATTACAAAAATACATTCTTTTAGTTTAATATAAATATTCAGTCTTTGAAACTTGCAATTTTACAAAGTACTGTAACTTAAAGCGCTAGTATTGTATCGATTTTAGTTATTCATTGAAAAGTATTTTTTCTTTATGCTAATATTTTCATTTAATTTTTTGACAATTTATTTATTCATGTTTTATAGCTTTAGACAACTCTTTTCGAGTCATGTACATTTACTAAATAAACTATTACTATTACCCTTAATGTACTTTCTTTAAAACCTAATAAAACGTAATAAAATTTTTAGGGTGTGTCTTTTGTCATTTTGGAAAAGTCAAAAAATAGAAAAATCATGGAAAAACTGATTCTATTTTTAAGCCCATTGCAAAATTGATATGTTTAAAGCTATTTTTTTCTATTATAGAAATTAGCGAACTATTACCAAATAAAAAACATTATTTCAACTATATATATATCTTAAAGATATATACTAGTACATTTGTCCCATTCATTTTTACTTAGTTAATTTTGATCATAAATCAAATAATGATTCAATAGAAAAAAGCCCACAAATGATAGACTTTGAACATTGTTGTCAATTGTATACTAGTACTAGTAATGCTGAAACATATTACAAAATATAAATACACATATAATTCTTTAGAGTAATATATAATTTATAAAAACCTCACAAATTGTGTATACTGACATTATGTTTACTTTTTACAAATGGTAAATCAATGAATGGAAAGTTCATTTTATGCATACATTCGAATCCCATTGTAACATAATTGAAATTATGCGGTCATTTAATCACTGATGCGACACTAATGATCAATGGTTTAAGTTTACTAAAGTTTCTATTACAGTGATATTAAAAAACAATACAAATACAAAATACAAATATAAATATAAATAAATACATGTCAATTTCAAAGTATTATTTGGAAATAGAAAATAAATAAAAAAAAAGTATTATAAACGTCCGAACATTTTGCACTAAAATATATATTGAAAGTGCTTTCCTTTTTGTTGTCTTTTCCTTCCCTTTTTAAACAGATTTTGTCCCTTTCGTGATATTTATAATGTCATCACTCCATAGTGAACCAAAAGTCGCAAAATGATTAAAGCATGAGTTTTGTTCAATGATCAAAATCTTTGTGCTCTTTTCTTTGGTCATAATCTCGAGAGAATGCATCGCTCCAAAAGACAATACAATACTCTTTCGTCTTTTTCCGTTCGAATTTTTCTTTTTCTTTTTTTGTTTCGTTTAAGTTCTTCATCCATGACTATGTGTGATGAACAACAATAATGTGTTCTTTGCTTTGAGACAACACAACAATGGGATAAGTTACATATAACTGCAGAATGATCTCATCTCATCTGTGAGATCCTTTTGAGAATAACTGTTGTTATAACAGTAAAGAATGACGGAATCAGAAGAAAGTGGTCATACATGTTATCAGTGCTCTTTTGTGACATATTCTTAAAGCGGGAAATGCTCTATCCTCAAATCAATGAATATGGCTCCATACTGACGATTCTTAGAGTCATCACTTTACTTATAATGGTGCCATGATATGTGAACATTCTCCGGACATAGAAATTCTCTTTTCTCTAATTCAATACCCATACATATTTATGTATGTACACGATGCATCACATCACAGCATTTGCGCATTCACTTAAAAGAGTATCATGTACATGTACTATTACATTGTTCAATAATATATATATATATATATACACTTTCATTTTCTTAAAAAAAAGAAAAAGCATCAAATCTTAGATCATTATATTAAAATTACTTTATATTTATTATCATATAAAATAATATTATGACAAATCATGTGATCGTATGCCCAAAGGCATTGATAAAAAATGCTCTAAAATTTAATTTTAAGGATGTCACATGATTGATTCTGTTAAAACTCTAAAATGTCAAATAATATTTGTGTATGGGAAATATCGAATATAAATTTTAAAGAATACACCCCTCCGGACAGAGATATACTTTTTTGAACACAGAGAGTTTATATAAAAATATATTTACAAAAAAAATGATATCATATAATCAAATTTAGAGAAATAAAAACATAAGAAATTTCCACCCTATGCCTTTTACCAGCATTATATAACATTGAAATATGTATATGTTTTGATGAGAGAAATCCTCAAAAAGAATAAAGTCTAAAAGTTGAGGGGAATGGCTTTTGGATGAAAATGAAAAACAAAGAAAGTTCAATTTAGAAAATGCATTCCTCAGTATGTAATGATGGCGTTTACTAAAAGGATGATTTGTTTCTGTCATATTTATGTATCATCATGCATATGAACATTGTAATCATATTTATATGATGGAAAACTATGACTAAACCATGTAATGTAAATTATACATATGCGCAAATATTTTACATTTCTTAAAATACAATATCTTATTTTAAGTTTGCTATTCACTGTTTTGAACTTATTTTTGTCATTTTATTCCTTAAAAAGAACTTATTTCTACTAAAAAATAGAAGTGGTAATAGTGATAGTAACATTAAGTAGAAGAGAGTATGCAGAAATTGTTTTTATCATTTTATTGTACATTTTATTCAAAAATGAACAGAGACATGCATTTTATATAATGCTGACATTAACGGAGTGACTGCGGATACAAACTCTTGGATCAGGAAAACATTGGGCTTTATTGTGATTCCCCTCTGCAGTGATCGCATCACTGATCCTTATAAAAGCATTGGAAAATGCACATAAAACATGAGTGAGACATGAGCGAAAGTGTCTTTTTAGGGGCACCATCAATTCAATGATCAGCTCTTTATCGTTATCATATAGAAATATATAACACACGCACTAACAAATGTAAGATATATTCTGCCATAGGATATCAATAAAATTATTATTCGATACTGATAAATGCGAACATAACATATCAATAAATTAATGTAAATATTTACGGGTATATGCGGAATAAAATTTAATATATACATTTTTAAATGATGAATGTATTTGTTTTATTTGTCTCATGTTTGTACATTAGTATGGTCGTATTTTTCCATTAACCTATTTCTTTCCATTTTTCCATTTCTTTTTCTTTCTAAATAAATACTTTCGTTTTAGGGTTTTAGTTCTTTACTATTTTTCAGTACTTTTCTTCTTTAGTTTATTTATTTCAATGTTTTCCCATAGTGCCATGTCTATGTATGTTTAAATGCATACTGTAGAATAAGAGGTTTACCCATACCAATATACACTCACGTTAATTGCGATCAATGAAAGTAAAAGAGTCCATAACTTTCCATTCTGAGACAAAATTTGAAACGCTCTTTCATTGTCCTGTTTCTATCCTCAATTGGAACATATGCACCCATTCCCACACATATCTAATTTTATGCACTCTCAAAATACACTCTCAAAATACTCTCAGAATTTTATATCATACGTGATAAATACATACAAAGAACACGATCATTTTAAATAACTATCTATACACATACTAATATACATCTTAAATAATTTAAAATCAATTTTAACTTTAAAATACTACTATATTCATATATTTCTTAATAATAATGGGGCTAATTATTTTAGAATTATTTCCGTACCAATTTATTACGCTCAAAATTTAATTAAATTAATTAATATGTAAATTAGATTTTTATTAACTTTTAAATTAAACATAAATGTATATTTTAAAAATTCATATAAAAAATAAATAAAATTCATATGAAAATAAATTGAAAAAATGTAATAAAAATTTTTATATACACATATATTTTAATAAATGATGTTTTATTTTTTTGTAAAAAGCTCAATATAAAAAAGTGAATATACTTTTACATGCTATAAACATATACAATATTAATGTTTAAACATAATAAAGAAAAATAAATTTAAATAAATTATTTCATTTGAAATAAATAAATCATTTATAAATTAAATAACAGTAAAGAAAATGTTAGAATAATTTTCATAATAAAATATTAAATGCTTTTATATTTTTGAATAAAAAGAATGTTTTACAGAAAAAGGCTTTTTTATCATATTTAAGATTTTTAGAACCGTCATTCATTTGAGCATTTACTAGTTTTTAAGTGTCTTTTACTAAAAGCTTTTACTTTTTTGTTTGGCTCTGTTCAAATGTACAAACTATTGGCATGGGTTAAGGGATAGGGATTCGCGAAATAAAAATATAAAAACATAAAAAAGCAAAAGACGCACTTTTTCGAGAATCAATACGCTTTACTTTGCATTTAGACGACTTTTAACTAACACTAGAATATAGTATAAATAAGTATAAAGTCGCATTAAGAATTATAATCAGACTTTTATTTGTAATTTGAAGTGCAAACATTAGGCTCTAATATTTGATTGGATTTTATATTATTATAAAATAAATTCTATGCATACTATAATAATATACATAAAATAATACATATACACTAGTAAATACACTAGTATATGAATGAAAAGATAAAACATTTTAATCCAAAATTTTTTATCATATGTTATAATTCAGTTTCTATTTTGTTTTTGAGAAAACATTTTTCACATATAAAAATGTTTTTATTATATTAAAATACAGTGTAAAGAGTCAATAGAAAAGAATAGAAAAATAAAACGATAAAAACCTTTGTAAATATGTATACCTCAAATTACATTGTTTAAGTTAATATATGAATAGAAAAGAAAAGAAAAAGCATTGAATTGCAAATATTAAACATAAAAACTTTTATTTTATGTAAAATCTTTTATTGTTCATTATATACACAATATTAATATTCACTAATACTGTATGATTCACTAAATAACGCACAGCATATACTATTGTTGAATATCAAATACTATTATATATAAGGTGTAAGTTAATTTCGAATTAACACTCATAAACATATCCATTTACCTCTAATTTTTAGGTTTAGTTTTACTCTTTTTATTTAACTCATTTTACCATTATGGCGTATTAAAAGCTCATATTGGAGTATGTTCGAATATATAATAAATTAAAGTTATGTTATAATTAGAGATATAATAAGGCCTTAACCGTGATATAGGGTTAGACATAAAATATGATAAAAGTATAATATAATAAAATAATAAGAAATTCTTACGCATTTTCAATTATTAAATTTATAGTAAATTACAGTATAAAATATAAAATTCTTTATTTGTATTATTCTTAATTATTTTTAATATGCTAATGATTGCAATAGGGCCAATAGGGGTATCTGATAGGTTCCGAAATAATCTATTCCTAAGAAGTCTATTCATAAAATGTCTACAGTTTATAAAAATTCCTATGTGCACATTTCAATGTGTGCAATTCGATAACAAAGCTGTATATATATAATTGTTACAAATTGTAACTTACAATATATACATATATTTTATACTTAAAACACAGTGTGTGTTATTTACATGTTAAATTCATTATATTTAAAAAATTATCGATTTTCAATTAAAAATTAATTTGCATATTAACTCTATAAAAAAATATCTTTTTATTTAAATTTTAAATATATGAATATATAATTAAAATATTTAGATATAAATAAATTAAAATATAAAATAATTAATAATATACGTATATGTTTAAACATGAATACAATATAATGTAAATCTAATGGTAGACATTTTAGGAATAGATTTCGTGTTTATAGACTTTCTAGGAAGTAATGAAGTATCACTGCTATTGAATCATGCCGTATAATATGTTTGTATATAGTTACAGAATATATATAAAATTATTTTCATCAAAAAACATAAGAAAATAAAATGTGCATAAAAATAAGTGAATATCGCAATAAAATATTGATGATTATAAAATATAACACAAATTTTATTTATTTTATATTTTTCTTAATATTATTTTTTTAATATTAACATTATAAATATTTATTATATATTTTATGATATTTTACACAAATTAATTTAAAGAATTAAAAACGATTTAAAAAATGCGGTAAACTACTTATTGATTATATATTAGTTTCTGTATAAAATCAGATTTAACAATAAATCATCACAAAAAAGTTAAAAAAAGAATTTTATGTTTAAAATTTATTAAAAAATTATTTAAATTTTTAATAAATTATATTTCAAAAATATGTGTTAAAAATGTATTTAAAATTTATATTAAAAATTTAAATAATTTTATTGACCTATGATGACCGGAATTTTAGGATTTTTTTACTGATGCGTCCATGTTTAATTAATGCTAATTTTGTATATTATTGTGAATGATTTAAACGTCTGAATATGCGCATATCATGTTCGTATAAAAATACAAAATTAGTGTTAAATATGGACGCATCAGTATGACCGAAAAACATCATAAAAGGCATATTTCCTAATAATAGAAATATATGTCTCTCTTACAGTGTATATATAAAATTAAAGTTTTAATAAATTATAACATATTATAATTTATTATAGATTATGATAGTACTTTTGGTCATTTTCATCATCGATATATTTCTCTGTTTTCGGGTTCCTCAGGATAAAGCTCATGTAACATTATATTTAAGCATAACACAAAAGCGTTGAGTTTCTGCGCATAGAATTGTTTATTCATTGCACGTTATGCCGTATATAGTATATATTGGAATATAAAAAGGATAATATTATACACTGACGGTACTGCATTTATAAATCGAATATATTATATATACATATATGTATTATATATAAAGAAAGAATCCATGAGGTGATGTGAATGCAAAAAGTAAAATTCATCCTATGCTATGCGGAGGCAAAAACCGAAATCCCTATTCTGTCATCCATCATAGAACTAGTATCACTAGTACCATCACTAGTACCATGCTTCTTATACTATCGTGGGATTTAAACAATCATCATGAGGCATTATAAAAATGACATTATATTCGCGAATGTATCTATAGTCCATATACATTTATTTGATGACCCCACAGTTTCCCTTTTGGAGTTAACTAAAGCATACATACGTATATAGAGAGTTCACCATTCTTTAGGATCAGCAAAAGGAGAGGATTACAGTCTTAGTCATTGCATCGCATTGCGCTTAAAACGTCACTATGAATATCACCATTAATATCAATCTATAGCATGATATTCCGTTCCAAAAAAGATTATCGATAATTCCAATGATCATAATCTGAGAGAAAATTCTTAATGCATTTATAAGATATAAAAGTATGAAAGTTATTCAACTAATTATAGTTATACTTAATATTAACACTGACACTTACTTACACTTTATATTTATCACATACAAAAAACTTTATATTTATTTTATACGTTAAAAATTAAAAATCATCATCAAAATAATTATTTATTATATTTATTATGTAATGAGTGATTTATTTAAAAGTGATATATAATGAGAAAGTATTATCTGATGGTAGAATGCTGAGCCAATTTAACACTCGTGAATGTGAACGGCATATTTAACGCTGAAACGGTCGTGTTTAAAACGGGTGAATGCACTCGGATCTGACGGATGTGAGTGTCGCGTCCGTTCTGATGATTCGAAAGGACCGCGATTTGAATGAGAAACGCGCGTATCGGACATTCATTCGCGTCTTTTAATGGGATTATGACCCATCCGCTGGGTTCTGATAAATCGATTAATTCCACCTCTTGAAGGTCATGGAAGTGATTTCCCGCGCGTACCGATATCCGATTCGGGGTGTAACTTTCGTCTAATTTATAATCCGCATAAATACACACGTCTTCGATCGTCGTCTTTCGACGGAACTGAATGTTAACTAAATGCGGCTGTGGACCGTCCGATTGCCAATACGTCTCCAGACAATTATCACGCAATTGATCGACACCGAAACCTGTGTATTTCACCATTATTCTCTCATTTTTAATACTTTTAAATCAATTAAATGAATAAAACACTTTCCGGGTTTACACGAAGACAAAGACCATACCGCCTGAGTCCCGACTTCTCTCATACGTCCCGATTTTTCATCCTCTAATGGATCAGTCTCTGATTTCGATTTATTACTTTGCGTATGATTCGGCATTTTACATATGTTTTTATATTTTAATGTTTAAAATATCATATTAAAATCACGATATTTATATTTACAAAATTTGAGTCAAAAATCAGCTGTGAATTGATATTCTCATCAATGGTGACATCTTTTATCAGAATTTTTCTCTGTCATTTTCTGCATTACTTTAGTATGTGATTCATTAAAAACGTGACTCATGCATTATACTCATGTGCGATCATTATAATGCTTAACATACGCGCGCATATACTAAAATACATCATAAATGAGTCTTATTTTAGTTCACTCACACTGTAGTATAATGTACCGTTTTACCTCACATAAGAGCACAGGTCTTATATCGCGAGGTTTGAGTGGGGGGTCCTATACCTCGAGGTATAAGACCGGGTCTTATATCGCGAATTTTTAAATGAATATTTTAAATGAATCAAATAAATAATCACACCTCACTTTATAAGACCCCTCAAAAATGAGTAAACATAAATTACGTTAATTAAAAAATAAACTTAGGGGCGTCTCTTCTTATTATCACTGACGTCATACATAGAGGTATGCGCCGTAAATCGTTTAAAAAAGACATTTAATCCGATCACTTTTTGGTCACTTTTGATATATAACCTAACCAAAGAACACGTAGACCTAACCTAACCCAACCTAACTTAACAGAGTAATATGTATTAATATCATGACCGCATCCGGTCAATTCGGACATACAAAAATTACCGTTTTTGCTGCGTATATCTCTATGTATGACGTCAGTGACAATAAGAAAAGTCGCCCCTAAACTAAAATACTTTAATAATAATTAATAAATTAATAATGTTTGAAATAAATAAATAATTACGAATTTAAATGATTTATTTTTATGAACAAATTATTGAAAAATTATGATTAAATAATTATAAAAAGTAATATTTAAAAAATTAAAATATTTATAATTAAAATGAAAAATGTATAATAATCGGTTATATGTAATATCGAAAAATTTATATTTAATTTTTTTTAATATTTTTAAAATGATTAAATTATTAAATGCATATTAACCGTTTAATATTAATTACATACGGGTCTTATAGCACGAGATTAGAGGGGGGTCTTGATTTTTGTGTATAATAAAAATATAAAAATATAATAAAAATAAGTAAACTATAAAAGTCGTGTTAATTTTTAATAAAAAATAATCATTAAAAATAAATTTTGATTTAATATTAAATATTTTAATGTAATTTTAATTGAAATAAATTTTTTAAAATTATTTTTAAGTTTTATAAAAAAACGTAAACATTAAATATTAAATAAAAATAAATATAAATATAAATGTGATTTACGCATTAGTATTTTATTTGAAATATTTTTATGAAATATTAAATATTAAATAATTTAAGTTTTACTGAATGTGTATATCATGATGAAAGTAATAAAAATATTTTATTAAAGAATTTATAATATTAATAATTATAAAATCATAAATAATGTTAATTATAGGTATGGAATAAACATCTATGGTGAAATAATTTAGTCGCATATAAATAATGATTTTTTAATTAATATTATGGCGTTTCTTTTTTAATAAATTAATAGAATTTTTCATTAATAAAAATCATTAAAATGAATAAACTCAAAATTCGCATGATATAAAACTATCGATTTCATTAATAAAAAATGTGATTATAAAAAAGTATATTCAATAATATAACAGTTACAATTATATATATTTAAATATATTTTTAAAATGCTTTAATAATAGAACCTTTATACGGCAAAACCTCTTCAATGCGGAAACATTTATAAGACAAACAAATGTGCTCTTTTTCATGTTAAATAAATTTTTATAATAATTTCTTTTAATCATAAAAATATTTTTATTGACCTTTAATTTTTTAAATTTTTATACGATGCTATACATATATAAAATAAATATAAATATACTAAAATTATGTTTGCTATACATGTACATGTTTTTACTTTATATAAATGCTAAATATAAAATTTGCTATTTTATTGTGTTAATATTTGTTTAATTTTCAAAACCTCTAAAGAAAGGAAATTAAAAATTAAGTAAAATAAATATGTAATTATTTATTAAATAAAACATGTTTAATAATGGGTGTAAATTTATGCTTATATCTGTTTACTCTATGTTTAAATTTATTTAAATGTAAATCAAAATTATAAAAATGCAAATAAAAATATTAAATTTATTATAAATAAATAATATATTATAATATAAATAAAGTTTTTCAGTGTTAAAATTATATTTTTAAATAATGAATAGAATCATACAGTGAACACCCTTTATATGCATATACCAATATTCATGTATATTTATATTTAAACATATGTGCACATTGACGTTA